>CM035406.1:130354263-130364263 GCA_020310875.1 Ceratopteris richardii
AAGTATAAAGCACCCCCCATAGATTTGGTGGGCATTCTACATATATCAGAATGGACAAGATCTAATATACAAGACTTACGAGACACACTAGAGCAATAGGAACTTTTCACTTGCTTTCCATATTGACAATCATTACAAAAGTCTAGCGTGGTGCTTTTAACATCAAGCTTCTTTAAGTTACAAAGTTTGGATAGATCTTTTTGGCTCATATCGCCAAGTCTTTTATGCCACAATTCCATATGAGAATTAATCTCAGCCAATGCAATGAATTTGTCAAACAAGGCCCTTCCATGCAAGCAATACAAAGTTCCCCTTTTTGTGCCTTTAACAATCAGCCGTGACCCTTTGGTCATCTTCCATGAGCCTCTTTCAAATAAAACACTGTAACCATGCATATCCATCTGCCCAACACAGAGAAAACTCTTCTTTATTCCTGATACATATCTCACATTATGCAGGACCAGCTCATTTGTGTCATCTGTTGAAAGATGCACTACCAATACCTTCAATGGGACACAAGGTGGTTAGGTTCGTAAGGTTCGAAAAGTTCGGTACGGGTAAGGTACGTGAACCGAATCTTACCTCCAATGTAAGGTTCGTAAGGTACGTACTAGGGTTTTTATATACGTGTAAAAATTATAGATATACATATACATATACATATACATATACATATACATATACATATACATATACATATACATATATATGTGTTTGTGTGCACTATGTATGTATACATGTATATGTATGTACATTGTAAATTGGCAACAATTTGAAGCGAGTATCAAAAAAACATCATTTGAACCATTAAAAAAAAACTAGATGAACCGGATGTAAGGTTCGCTATGGAACCGAACCGAACCGGATCATGGTACCGGAATTTCCGGTACACGAACCGATGCAACTTTGATGGGACATGCATACCCTAAGTATACATGGCCATGGCTGCCCGCATGAAAAGTAACAAAACACTCCTTGACGCGAGTCACATGAAATGAAGCACCAGAATCAACAAATCCATGTATGGGATAATGCATCATTTACAGTCAATAAAGCATCAATTAGATCACTTTTAGTGATCGACATGTCCTATACATGAACATTGCATGAGCATCATGAGCTGATATAGTAGCACATAGAATATCTTCCATATCTGAAAGCTCCTCAATAACAACACTGGAGGCCACATTGGCCTTCTCCTTTTCCTTTTGGCTGTCCTGTCCATCCGTCTTGTCCTCTTTCTTGTCCTTTATTTTGTTTCCAGCATTCTTCTTCCTTATAGAATCAGCGGTCCGGCTTCTTATGGCCTTTCCTACCACACTGATAACATGTCACATCTGTACCTTGCCTTTTGCTGGAGCTGCCCCTTTCTTTGCTTTTGCTCTTACTCCTCCGTGAATAAGAGCCCTTCTTCCTCTGACCATGTTTGCAGAAGTGCCTCCTTCACCACTTGCTTTTCTCCTGATTTCTTCATTCAATATAGAACCCCTCACGCCATCAAAAGTAAGATGGAGGTTGTTTGATAATGAGACTACCAAGGTCTCCCAAGAATGAGGAAGTGTCATAAGTAAAAAGATAGCTATTCTCAATGAAGCAATTTTTAATATTTCATGCTCTCTCCATTTGTGAGAGACAACTTCGTGGGTGACACTCCTTTTTTTCTTGAAGGCATTACAATATTCTCTGCAAGCTGAGTTAGACATTTCTGCACTGTTGGAAGGGTTCTTGGGCTGATCATGAATACTGCAAAGTCAAAGCTCATCGACATTGTGGCTATTAATTTTGATGCTCTCCTTTGGGAGGGACAAAGAGTTCACCAAGGTGAAATTTCCTAGAATCTAGAATACTCTCTTGGTGTTCAAGTTACTACGAGATCTTAGACTCAATGGATTCTCGATAAGGTTCTCCCAAAGATGATAAATAGCCCCCAAAATGTTGAAGTCTGCATTTCAGACTCCACATTGTACATAGAGTTTTATATACTTCATGTGACTGGGCATATGCTTCTCTTGGACCCTTTAATTTAGCTATCAAATTGTTCCTTTGGCCAAAGCACTTGTCGTGTGGAGTTAACCCATATGCATGATCGATCATTATTGCGAAAAGGACAGATGGAGGCATGGGAATTCCGGATCTCTCGACTCACACACATACATGATGGTGAACTTTTATTGAAAAATTATTGAACAAAATACTTCCCTGGAGTTCCATCCTGCATGCTTTTCTCGATGATATTGCAATCTACTATAAGGGGAGTTGAAAGGTGCATACTAGGACAAAAGTTTTCACTATGGCATGGATCAAAATTAAATAAAAATTTGCTAAGTTACTATTTCAAGTGTGGAAGAAGCTTACGCTGCTCATGAAATGGAAACAAGAGGTACACACTCAGCTATGCTCCTTATCTAATAAATTGGTCATTGCTTGCAATCCACCTCTAGCTTTTCAATTAGAATCCTACGCACGTTAGCTTCATGCGAAAGGATTTTCGACTCTTTCGGCTTGTGTTGATGCAACAAAAAACTAGATAGATTTTGTGGATGCATGGTATAAGCCTACCATCATTGCACATATTTATTTGCAATGCACTAAAAAATTAGGGTTTTGTAACTTGTTCCGGTTCATTTTTCACCCCATCCTCATTTCTCTCTCATCAAGGTTGTATGAGTTATGTTTTCTATTGACTTCTTCCATCATCCGTGCTGTTGTCACTTGTCCCCCCCTCCCCCCCCCCCTTCCCCTTCCCCCCCCCCCCCCCCCCCCCCTCCACCCCCCTCCCTCTCCCCCCCTTCCCTCCCCCCCTCCCCCCCCCCTCCGTCCCCCCTCCCTCCCCCCCCCCCCTCCCTCCCCCCCCCTTACCCCCCCTTACCCCCCCCTCCCCCCCCCCCTCCTCCCCCCCTTCCCCCCCGCCTTCCCCCCCCCCCCCCAAACCCCCCCCCCCCCCCCCTCTCCCCCCCCCCTCTCCCCCCCCTTCCTCCCTCCCCCCCTCCTCCCTCCCCCCCTCCCCCACCTTTTCCCCTCCCCCCCCTCCCCCCCCTCCCCCCTCTTCCCCCTCCCCCCCACCACCCCCCCCTTCTCCCCCCTCCCACCCCCCCCCCCCCCCCCCCCCCCTCCCTCCCCCCCCCCCTCCACACCCCCCTCCAACCCCCCCCCCCCCCCCCCCCCCCCCCCCTCCCTCCCCCCTCCTTCTCCCCCTCCCCCCCCCCCCTATTGTGTAATTACTTCTTTAAGTTTTCTTACTTGCGACCTTTTAAGTGCTTTGTGCCTCTGTATAAACACTTTTTTGAAACTCATACCATTATCCTCTCTATCTATGACATAACAACCTTGATATCACCTAAATCACCAGTTACACACTTTCAAGGAGGTTTGACATCTTCTCTGCACGGTGCACCACAATCAAGTTGAGGACAACAGAGTGTCTACTAGTCCTCAAACTGTAACAATGGACAACAATGATTTGGGCTTCATGTTAGATCCCACTGGGATCAGGCTTGCAACACAAGACATGACACAAGCCATATCAGACTCACCTCCCATCCATAGGGCTCAGAGCAATCCACCTTCGAGCCTAGGAGCGTTCAACCAAGCAAGTGGAAGCCCTCTCAAGGGCATGGTGTCCCATACCACCATACCCACACCGTACACGTGTGTAGAGGACTCTGCCATGGGCCAAGAGTCAAAGAACCTCATAAGAGGAATGGATAACAAATGAGCCCTAGATCCTATTTATAAGCTCTTTTAGGGTTGCCCCGGTATGCTTACTAGATTATAAGGTACGAGCATTTGGTTCGGTTCGGTTCATTAGAGAACCGGATTTCCAGTACTTTAAACTTCAAACAAGTGAGTCAAGTGTTGGTTGTTATTTTGAATGTCGTGCCATTTCACATTCGCGAGAGATGTTTGCCTGCCCGCTGCTGAGAGAGTTAACCTTTGAGCACTCTGAAGTCCTCACTCAACCAGAGAGCACCCTCTAGGCTCTACCCTTGGAAGTCTTCATTTGCTCGAGTCTCCGAGATCATCATCTTTGTTTGCCCACCTACAACTTGAGAGTTATCAATCTTGAATCCTTCATGTGGCCTAAGCTTGGTGGAATATCCTCGAGGCTCGGCTCGGCTCAAGTGCTAATCAAGGGATCTCCAAGGTTGAAGCTTGTGTGCTAAGTTGCTAACTTCTAAGCGAAGAGCTTCAAGGTTCGTGTGAGTCCTTAGACTGCCTCTAAGTGCTCACTTTCTACTTTGCATATAACCATCATTGGAGTCCTTAGTGCCATTCTTAATTTGCATACATCCGTCCATTTTGATCCTTTGAGTAACCACCTTCAAGCCTCTTAGTCATCATGCCTCGTGCTCTGTCCAATCTTTGGGATGCACACACCGTTACCCATGCTTTAGCTAGTGCATCCGGGTATGGTACACAGAAATGGACATGCAAGTATTGTGGTATGATTTTTCCCACTACCATAAAATGCCTCATAATCATGTATCGGTGTATGAGGAAGAGGCATCTCCACATGTGAGAAGATGCCTCCTGAAATAGCTGAGGCTATAAAAAATGAGCATTGACTTGCTCAACAAGGAAAAGAAGCACGTTGTTGTGAGATGGATGCCACATATGTTGAGCTCATGGATGATGTGGATCCTTCTCCTAATCAAGCAACGAAGATAGCTCAAACAATCTCTCAACGAGATGAAGAGGGTGTGTCCACATCCCCTTCTTGTCCTTCTCCTTCTACACATAGACCTAGGAAAGGGAGCTTACATTCTTCTATGTTGTCTTCTACATAGCAGAAGCAATGACAAAAAGTTTCACAAATACAAATTGAACGATGCATTCTTCAATGCAACTTGTTGTTCAACGTGGTGAGGATAGATGCTTGGAGAAGAAAGGTGAAAGCCATAGTCGAGATTGGTCTTTGTCTTTTTTACGACTAAAAATATTTTCAAGTAAAGAGGGAACAAAGTAAAAAAAAAGGGGCCCTATATGGACCTTGAGGATGGAATTGTACAAGGCCATGGTGGATCTGAGAGCAACTGCCAACAGGGAGACTTTTATATTTTTGCTTGTTACAAAGTTAAAAGTCCCATCCTTGCAGATATATCCATACAGTAAAATCCCATAAATCAAATGGTAGTTCTGTTTTCTTAGGTGTGGTGGTATGTGATTGTGTCCAAGTGCCAACTCATTTACATATACGGTATGAAAAGATCTGAATATTATAGCCAAGATAATAAGACATGAAACTAATTATTTATCAAAATTCTTATAACTCACTCGACTGTAGCAATAGATATCAAATCACGCCCGGAGTTTCTTTACAATGGCCTTTTGACAGGATCAACCCATCACTCATTCTGTCAGTGTTCCATTGGACTTTGAGAGGAGCACAACAGAGTTTCCAATTGAATAAATGTTTGGAGCCCTGACCTTCTGAAACATCTTCCTGTGTCCAAATATTAAGGGTGTTCTAGATTGCCAAATGTATCAATGCATCCAGGATGGCAGTTAATCCATGGATCACAATCCATATCCTGCCATCATCGTGATGTTTGTATGTGTCAAATGTGATGGCGTACTTATTGATTCGAGGGATCCAGTTGACCAATATAAGTGAACTCTGAGAGGACCACAACTCCCTCTTGATATAAAGCCACTTTTTTTCTGAAAAACAGAAAAAGAGGTAAATATGCAGGCAGTTAGATAGGTAGGTAAGTTCCTTGAATGTAAAGCTGCTTATCTTTGGCATTGTTTATTCGCTATTTCAATCAGTTATATTCAGCCAATCATATCTCCCTATGTCATGAAGCTTTAGCATTTTTTGGAAACTTCGCACTTTGGCTTTAGCCAATGATATCCTGTTTTAATATTGACCTTATTGCAATTTTTCAGGTCTGTGGCAGGTTGCAGGAGGTCATGGCAAAATCGATTTGGAAAGGGCTGTGCAGGAAATGAAACTATATGCAGATGCTGGCTTTCAATCCTTTGATCTGGCAGACATATGTGAGTCTAGTCATGTCTTAATAATGCTTACAATGGTTAATTGTTAGATGTGAAACCAATAAAGATATAGGAAAGTAGAACTGAACTGGGAAAAACAAGGCCATAAAGCATAAGGAACTGTTTGATTTAATTATTATAAAATCTTATACTGTTTTTTTTATTTTTTAAGGTTAAAAATCACATGTCTTGATGTTTCTTCTTTTTTTTTCCTTGGCGTGATCCAATGCTGTGCTGAAAAGTTTACTTCTTTTGTTTTTTTTGGAATATGAACTGAAATTTGAAAGATATCCTAAATATAATTTTTAGGAAGGTTGTAGAGAAAAGTGCAAAAGTTGGATGTTATTTATAGACGAATATAAATACCAAATATGATATATAATAGACAGAGCAGAAAATCAGCATAACAAGTAGTTCAAAAATGTATCACTCGATGGGAAAAGCCGTTGCCATGTGGCCCTCAGTGTGGCCTCCCACTATGGTAACCTTTCAAACCTTGGTTCAAACTGAAAAGAAGAAAAGGAACAGGTTGTTAGAATAAAGCCCATTAATGATGATAGATAGGTATGTTGAAGGTCCTAATTTACTTTTTGTCTGTCACTCCAAAGCTGATTGATATTTTCAGATGGACCTTCTGAAGATCTATATGGAAGATTTTTGAAGCAAAAGAATGATGCATCACATGCCTATGGTTTTACAAAATTTGTACCTAGACCAGGTGTATGTTAGGTTGCCTGGATCATCTGTTCTCAGATATTATATGATTTGCTACGATGACTTCACTTATTTCCTAGTATTTGTGCAGGTCCTATGCCAAGAAATGTGGTGGAGGCTAGTATCAATCGCTCTTTACAAAAGATGGGTGTTTCTGTTCTGGACATGGTGCAGTTTCACTGGTATTAAATCGAGAAATTAAAATTGTTTTTGCTTACTCCTATAATAGTTCATAGAAATAATGGTTGCACTTCGGAAACATAAATTGATTATCTACCTGCTTAATGTAAATCAAAACCTGAAAATTTTATATGGGCTGTATTTAAGGGAAGGACTCAATGTATGCTTTTGGGGCCTTAGCTTCACGTATCCTATATTCTTTGGGATGTTTTGTGATATTTTGTGATATAGCTCTATTATTTTAACCTCTTATTCTTAATAAATTCCTAGCTTGTACACCCTATCTCCATTTGAATTCAAAACGGAATTATACAACATTTAATCCTGTGGACAATCCTCTGGTTGTGATATAAACAAAATACTTATTGGGTGCTGATGTGTTCCTTTTTTCTTACAATCTTTCTGAATACTAGGGTACTTGAGCATTCTCTCCTTCTGTAGGACAGCAGTGAGCGCTTTCATCAGCTCTCACTGTGGTAGTATTAATAGTGATAGTAGCAGAAGTGCATTATTTTCTTATCATGTCTCCAATATAAGACAACTCCTTTCAGAATAGCCCAAGGTTTTCTGCTTTATGTACTCATCACCCAGTGGATATGTCAAAATCTGACCAGAGTTGCTGACGTCTAGAAGCACAACCTCAGCTTACGATAACCAAATGCTTTTGGAGGCCTAGATGCTCATGGTTTGTATTGCTGACAAACAATCCATCAACTCGTAGAGTGATGAGCCTTTCCATTTGAATTCAGATAACCTAATCCATGTGTGACATGCTCTTGACAATGAAGCTTAATGCATGTGCTTTCAGATGGTTATCATACATATGATTCATGTTTTTATCATGTTTTAGAATGCAATCACTAATAGGAATTGAAGGCATTGGATTGAGTGTCCTCCTTTGTAAGGTCAATTTTCTGCACTCCTGGAAAAATTTCATTGTTCTGTAAGCATTACCAGAGAGAGTTTTTCAACTGAGATGCAACTCAGGAACATAGCTATCATTGACTTTCACAAATAAATTCTCAATAATATAGCCCTGGTAATTTTATGGGCGCTCATACAGGCATCTATTTATGCATTGCCTCTGCCTTTATTAAGCAAGCACTTGTGTGTCATATTGTCATAGTAACTTATGGATTGTTGATTCTGTGCAGGTGGGACTATGAAGACGAAAGATATCTAGATGCAGTGAAAGCTTTAACAGAGCTTAAAAGAGAGGGAAAGATTTTGGAAGTAGCTCTGACAAATTTTGACACATTCCATATGAATAGAATCTTAAGTTCAGGTTGTCCTGTTGCTTCCAACCAGGTAACTAGTAGTATACTCTTGCCTCTTCTTCGTGCTACGTGGATATGGGGGTCTCAGTGAAAAGTGTTTTATATGCACCATGCTATGAAATTCTAGTAGTTATGGTGTGTCTTTGGTATACCGGAAGCATGAAGACATAATAATGTTTGTCATAGAGTGGTGAAGATAGGCTTGAGGACTTCAAAGGACATGCAGAAAATGGCACATGTTCTGGTATTATGGGGTGGCATATTTTGTTCAATAGATGACCATCTGCTTTGAATAGAGGAAGGAATCCTGTTATTATGCATTCATACTTGAGGTAAAAGCCTGTATTTGTTTGAAAGGAGTGTGTGCCCGTGCTTGTTTTGAAAGCGAGAACTGCAAGACTGAGAATTCCATCATCTTTCCCTTTTATGAAGTCAATGTTTTTGACAATAGTCAGCTTGGATCGGTTCTACGGGCCATGAACGAAGGAATATCAGAGGTAAGCCAGGGGAAGAAAAGCTCACGAGATTGTCAAATAGAGCCCAGGAGCAAATGATGGATAGTTGTAGAAGTCATCAGAGCGTTTGAAACTCAGCAGGCACACTTGAAAGCATACGAGTAAAAGTGTTTGAACTTGTATAAAATGTCTTTGAGGACAATGTCTAGGGGCCTACTCTGGGTAGGAGAGTCACTAGGTGTGGGAGAAGAGTTAGAAAGGGTAGCCTAGAGGGAGGTCACGAAACTAGGAGGGACATGCTATGGGATCGTGTGTGGGACTAGGGCTAGTAGTCAGCAAGGGCATTGAAGGGGGTGTGGGACAATGAGATCAATGAAGGGCTTGGTGGTATTCTAGAGGCTGGAACCAATGAAGGGGCATGGGAGAACGTGGGACGAGACTCATTGTGAGGCTGGGACTAAAGAGCACACAGTCCTATTAATGTGCGGAGGCTTTCTATAGAATGGTGCACGACCTAGGCACCATAATTCAGTGGTACGCGTACCAGATCAGCTGATCCATTCAGTCCAGAAGCTTTGGTTCAGGTTTGTTTGGGACATCCGATTCATCCATTTTTCTTTTACACCTTTAGTTAGGTATTTCCAAATTCGTTATCACATCCATCACGTTGAGGAGCTTGATAACCAGTGATCATGAGCATTGAGCAGCAGTGTACCATTATCATCTTGTGTCGAGCACACCCTTATCGCCTTGAGGCTTGCGCTTAGGCTGCTGCCCTGTCGCTCTCAGCCTCTCGAGTCTTGTGCATTCAGCAGAGCACATTATTGATTTCACCCATTAAGGATCATCGATTACATATATGATACATTTAGCATTCAAGCTTGAAAAAGCTAGTTGAAACTAGAAATCAAATTATTACTTGGAAGTTGGGCCATTGGAGCATAAAGGCCAAGATCTCAATTTAAGCCTTATATAGCCTTAGAATCATAGTAGATACTAGGCTCATGGGTCAAGAATCAAAGCTAAGTTCATGATGTCTCCTTCCGTGTCCAATGTTTGGGATGCACATATCATGAACCATGCTTTGACTGGTGGGTCACGTACATCTGGGTCTAGTACACGGAAACGGACATGCAAATATTGTGATAGGATGTTTTACACTACCAAAGAACAACTCATAAGCCATGTGTTGGGTATAAGAGGGGGCATATCCGCATATGAAAAGGATCCCTCTTGAAACTTGCGGATGCAATTCAACATGAGCATCATAGTGCTTGACAAGGGGAGGAAGCTTGTCATCATGAGATGGCAATAATCCATGTTGAGTTTGGTTGATTCGATTGATGGCTCTATTAGTTAGACCTCTCAACATGATGA
>CM035406.1:130376763-130434263 GCA_020310875.1 Ceratopteris richardii
GGACTTTCTTACTTCGTAACAAGTTCATTTATGGTTCTTCTTCTTTTCATGTGTTCAAATTAATCATTAGTAAATTCAATAGAAAAGGGGAACACTATTTGGGTTAATGATAAGGTATTTTGTGGTTCCTTCCCCCCCCCTCCCCCTCCCCCTTCTTTATCATTCTCTATTTATAGATTCTTTCTAGTCTTTTGTTCTTTTATGTTTATTATTATTATTATTATTATTACTTTTATTATTATTTTAGCTATTTCTTTATATTCATTATTATTATTTTTAATATATATATATTTTTAAAATTATTTTATATTTTTTATTTATTTATTATTCATATATTTATTAATTTTAATTTTAATTTTTATAATTCTAATTCCTTTCTTCTTATTATTTGTTTGTTCTTTGTGCAAGACTTTATCATGGCTGAGTTTGCCCTTCACTTCCGGAAGTGATAGAAACTCAGTTCGTTGACTTTGTTAGAGATCTTGATTTAGAAAGACTCTTTATTAAAGTCTGCACCTACTCTAGGACACTGATGACGTGAGTAGGGATGTCATAGCTATTTGTCCAAGCTATGCATGATAAAGTTTAATTCTGATACTTCTTGTTTAGGACAGACATAGAAGTTGACGATGCACATTTTATTTCGTTTTGTTTTTGTTTAATTTGCTTATATACATATATTTATACATATATATAATCATTATTTATTTATGGAATTATTATTTTTTATTTATTTTCTTTTAATTTAAATTCTATTTTTATATATTTTATATTTTATATTTTTTATTTTAATTTGTTTCTTTCTTAATTTATTATTATTATATTTATTATTTAATTATTTTTTATTTTTTTATTTTTTATTTTTTATTTTATTTTTATTATTTATTTATTATTTTTTGTTTTGTGTGTGTGTGTGTGTGTGTGTGTGTGTATGTGTTCGTGTTCATGTGAGTGTGTGTGCATCTCTTTTTGTATTGGTTTTCTTTCTTGGTTGTAACTTTTATGTCTTATATTGGTCTTAAGTCTCTTGCTTTTGTTTGTTATTTTTTCCAATGTGTATGTATTTGTGTTCTCTATCTTGAGTTCGTAAGTTTGGATAACTCTGAACTTATGAAGGTATATATGTATCCTATTTTGATGTCTCATAATTTCAACAACATGCATTTTTGTTGTCCAAGATAAATTGAAATCATTGAACATGAACATGTGCAAAACCAATCTAGAGTCACGAACAAATTTTGCAATGAGCAATAAAGATAAATGGTGAAGGGTTCACAGTTTAGAGTGAAATTGGAAACACTTTTTGCAAGAGACAATATGAAAGACTGGATATTCTTGTGCTATTCTCTTTTAGTCTAGTGAGTTAATTATTGCACCTAAAATTCTTGAGAATGTCGTGGAATTCAATGTTCATAATTGTTAAAATCCTTAAATCTTTGACAATTTCTTCCCTTTAATGAATCATCCTTTCATGTATTAATCTCTATCTCTCTCTCTCTCTCTCGCTCTCTCTCTCTCTCTCTCTCTCTCTCTTTCCCCCCCCCCCCCCCCCCCCCCCCCAAAAAAAAAAAAAAAAAAAAAAAAAAACCAAAGGCCCTGTTCTATCTTGACGATGAGCTCACAAAGATGCAACAGGATCACCACTCTGCATGTATGCCTAGAGTCTAGCAAGCTCGTAGGGAAGGCAAGAAGGCGATGTACCGAGATGGTAGGGTCATCATCAATAACGAAAATTGCATAGGGATTTGGAGCTTGTGGGACACATCGAGAGATTCACATTGCAATTTGGAATTGCATTGGAGATCTATGGACACATGCTGGAGAGTCATGAGGAGGTGATGAGAGGCGGAGATATCATTCTACTTATAGAGACATATGAGAACCAAGACATAGGGTTGGAGATCTATGGACACACGCCCGAGAGTCATGAGGAGGTGATGAGAGGCCGAGATATCATTCTACTTATAGAGACACATGAGAACCAAGATACATGGATTCTAGTGGGAATCTCTATACCTAGGATATACATATGAGCACCTCTCATGGATGAGGAGTGACCATGCTCTTTAGATAGGGGTTTCACAACAGATTGCATATTATTGTTGGAGACCCACATACCTCATACATGTGGATCCACCTCAATCTCTCTCAAGATAGGATCATGTACATTGCCTTCTGCTATTTTCCTACCAAAGGCTCCAAATTCGCCTCCATTGAGTAGGATTATAAAGAGGCCTCTGCTTATGCATGCCTTTCGGAGGGGATTATGGAGTACTCCACACATAGTTCTCTAAGACTTTAGTATCTCTTGGACTATCATGGGTACATGAGTGACACTTGTTCAACAAGAGCTAATTGTATGTGTGCACTGCGAATGCAAAAGGGGATATTCATTAATGCATGTATGATTTTTAATGGATCATTTTTAATGAAATCACTTCTAACCCTTGGGTCCATTTGAATCAAGTTGAACCATTTTACTATCTAGTAGATATTCTTCAAGTAAATTTAAATGTTTGTGGGAGGTGTGGGAGGAGGGTTAGGTGCTTGAGTGTGAAATTAAGATGCAGAAGCATCATAGGTGTTCTCAATGTTGTCCATAAGTTCTACCCTTCTCCCTAGTGCTTCTAAATGTACATTTTTATTGCTTGAAGCTCCGTGGTTTTCTTCTTCAAGTTTTTTACTTTTAGAGCTTGTTACAAAAATTAGAATCTGACCAGAGGATACTAGTAGCTCAAGATTTGTACCTTTATTAAACTTCATCTCCATCATGTGGATAGAGATGCCCTTTTTGTTTTGGACAATTGCAAGTGTAATGGTCTCTTGCCTCGGAAAAATGCTGGCATGGTTGCGATCCCTTTGATAAACAACATTTGCTTTACACATGCCCATATTCCCCATGTCCATAACACATTAGAGGTTGATCAAATCGTGGCTTGTTGTTTCGTGTGCCCTCCCCACCTTGTGATGATGATTTGGCTTAAGAGGTCCCTAGTCGTATGTGTTGGTTGCAGAAGCATGTATTCGAGGAGCCTATGGGACTTGGACAAACAACTGCACCTTAGATAGCTTGCTGCTCTCAATACAAAACTCGAATGGACTTGAGCCTTTAGTCAAGCAAAGTAGACAAAGAGAGCTTTATAACAAGCTATAAATAACTTAATTTGGACAAGTTTCGATTAAGAAACACAACTGACAAAGATGAACTACCTGTCCACACAGGTATGCTGAAGAACTAAGCTTCACTCTCGGACTGATAAGTCTTTGAATATATATCCTTTGAGAAAGATATTTGGTATAGAGAAAGTAGACACAAATAGCATTCCAACAAGCTAAAAAACAAGTAATTTGGATGAGTTTTGGTCAAGAAACTCAACTGACCAAAATAAACCACCTGAACACATAAGTACACTGTAAAACGGGACTTTACTCTCTGATAGATATCTCACAGAATATAAAAATTTTGAGTGAGATATTTGGGATAGTGAAAGAAGATGCCAAGAGCTTTCCAATAAGACAAAAATCAAGCAATTTGGATATGTTTTGGTTGGGAAACTTAACCGAACAAAATAGACTACTTGTCTACATAGGTATACTGAAAAACTTGACTTCACTCTTTCACTGATATCTCACAAACTATATAAGCTTTTAAGGAGATATTTGGTATACAGAAAGTACACGAGATAAGCTTTCCAATGAATGTTTAAACGCAAGAAATGGTTACATATAGACTGAGATATGAGCTCTGCAACAGAGCTGTGTACAAACTGATGTGCGGCTGGAAGGAGTCTAAGGGAAGACAAAAATGACAAAATGGCTAGATCCGACTACTGGGAGCTCTTGCCTGTTTCTCTCCTTGTTTTGAATGAGCTCCCACTTCACTTTTATAACCAATGAGCATGTGAAGAAGTTTGTGTCTTCTTCTTAACTCACCACTTTCTCCACTACATGCTACTAACTACAAGGCAAGATATTGTATCTCTTACTCATCATGAATTTTGACTAGACTTTTTCTTTTATTATTTTTTCCTTTTTTACTCTACTTTTTCTTTATCTTTATATTTGGTAAATTTATCCAAGCATGGCTCGTATGAAAATGAGCTTGTACATTTATCTTCAACAGGGATGTCATAGTATTGAGTCCATACTGTGCATAATGGAGCGAGTATGCTCTATAGTCTTGTGGTTGACTACCATGAGTTTATAGTTGCACTTTCATTTGAGGGTTAATTTGGGGTTTCCCTTGAATCATTCTGGTATATATGATTGTCGTATTAGCAGTTATGCAGTTTTCACTTGTGGATTCTTCATCTGAGTTGCGACGAGTTGTCAGGTGTGTATACCCTATCAACTATGCATTTTTTGTAATTTTTCCTATGTTTTGTTTGCATTTGGTTCTAGGCCTCATTATGGCTGAGTTTGGCCATCACTTTCGGAAGTGATAGAAACTCAATTCGTAGAGCTTCTTGTGAGTTCATGCTCGTGGTGTGTGTGCATTGTGGGGTGCGTGTGTGAGCATGTATTCATTCTTAGCTCTATACCCACTATTGGGCACTGATGACGTTAGTGGGGATGTCATAGTATTGAGTCGATATTGTGCATAATGGAGCTGATATGCTATATAGTCTTGTGGTTGACTACCATGAACTTGTAGTTGCACTTTCATTTGAGGGTGAGTTTGGGGTTTACCTAGATTCATTATGGTATCTATGATTTTCGTATTAGGGGACATGTAGTTTTTCACTTGTGGATTCTTCGTTCGAGTTGCGACCAATTGTTAGGTGTGTATACAATATCAACTATGCATTTTTTGTACTTTTTCTTATGTTCTATTTGCATCTGGTGCTAGGCTTTATTATGGTTGAGTTTGCCCATCACTTCCAGAAGTGATAGAAACCTTGTTTGCAGAGCTTCTTGTGAGTTCATGCTCTTGGTGTGTGCACGTTGTGGGGTGCGTGTGTGAGCATGTATTCATTTTTAGCTCTATACCCACTATTAGGCATTGATGACGTTAGTGGGGATATCATAGTATTGAGTCGATACTGTGCATAATGGAGCTGATATGCTATATTATAGTCTTGTGGTTGAATACCATGAGCTTATAGTTGCACTTTCATTTGAGGGTGAATTTGGGGTTTACCTTGATTCATTCTAGTATATATAAATATTAAGTTTCCAGGCTTCAATGTAGAGGCTTAGGAGGACCGGGATAATCATTTAAGGAGGTTCATTTCAATTTGTAGAAGAGGGGGACCCAAAAAATAGGGAACATGCTTTTTTGGCATTATTCCCATCAACTTTGGAAGGATTGGAAGACAAGTGGTTTAACCAATATGAGGAGGGTGATTTCACCACTTGGGAAGAACTTAAGGATGCTTTTTTAGAGGCATTCAAACCAGGTAATTCAGAAGAACTAACACTAGATGGGTTAGAAAAAAATTAAACTACAAGATGGAGGGAGATTCCAAGAGTTAATGACTACAGAGAGATCCCTAGTGGCACAATGAGATTTTTTAGGGAGCTCTTGAGACTAAAGACACTCTTCTCGACTTTGAGGCTGCAGCCACCGGAATTGAGGAAGCAAGAATGTACTTTGGGGAAACCTTTAATGAGCATGGGGCATGAACTAGATGATTTTGGAGCTCAATTAAAAGAGAAGTGGAGGAATTTAAGCTCCAAAAGGCATTAGCCACCGTAAGAAACCCAGAATTTGACCAATTAGCACAACTTCGTCAAGGAATAGAGGAGCTCCGGGCTATGAAAGAGGTACGTGCAACCATGTTTGTACATATTGTAAACAATTAGGTCATTCTACACAGGAGTGCTCAAAGGTGGTGGTTTGTGAATTCTTTGGAAGAACTGACCATGAAGCTAAAGAATGCTACCCACTTTAAGGTTTTGGAATACTTCACCAGGCCAACCTCATTAGAATGGATGGAACCTAGCTAAGGGTGTGGGCCTCAGAGACATATGATAGGAGCATGATACATGCATGCATACATACATTCTTTTTAAGGACTACGTAACCTTTCTTGATCAACTATTGCAGATACACATGAAATCAATGTCCTAGAGTGCCCCATCAAGGTCAGATGAAAGAAAACTAAAGACTTAAATTAGTAAGTTGTAGATATGATCTCTAATGTTAGTGTATTGGCCCATGGGCAATGGCAGAGTTAATAATACACTCTTTTAAAAGCTTTCAAGGATGTTCTTTCAAGAACATTTTTCTGTGTTAAACTTTTACAGAATTCCTTGATTGTTGAATGTCTTTAAGTACCCAGAATCTGAGCTGATCCTCAATCCAAACAATAATATTATCATGATGTTTATAGTTCCCAAAGGTAATGCTATATCTGCTAACTCAAGGCCAGACATACATGCTTTTAGATCGTGTATGAATGGCTAAGAGAGAAGGTATCATCAGCAAGCTCAGGTAGCAAGCAGATAATCATAGACAGATCGTCCCTTCATAAATCCCAGTTGAATTTTATGACATCTAAAGCAACTCGTCCTCTCATCCCTAGCTTTTGTTATTTACAGCTCTCTGTTCAGTAGAACGTTTTCTACAGTAAGTTGCGAATTTCATGTCTTTTCACACTTTAGCTTAGCGCTGTTTTTTTTTTCATGTGTCTGTGTTTCTAATGCATGTGCTACATGGATCCTTTTGTTCTGAGCTTTGTTTTCTGGATGTATGTGTAACTTTCATTTAGTTACTGTTAACCTAGAGTTTTTATGTTCCTGCTGCTTTTTGGTTATATTTACCTATCCTATTATTTGAAGCCTTTAATCTACATAAATTGCTTTTTAATCTTCAGTAATATCGAACATAGAATCTGTCATTTTCCTGACCATCGATTTCAGTGCAAGAGTGTAAACTCTCTTGGAAAGAGCACTGCTCCTTTCCATCACGTTAATTGTTACATAACTTACACACTCACAAGAATTTTGAAATGAAATCCTTGACTATGATCACATCACATCTACACTCCATGTCTTAATCCTGTTGCTCGTTTTAAATGAGATGCAGGACTCTTCTTGGTGGATTCATATCAGAAAAATATTTTGGCAAGCATGAACCGAAACGGGTTGAGCTGAATACAAGCTCCCTAGCAAAGTATAAATATGTAATAGATCAATGGGGAGACTGGAACTTATTTCAAGTAAGGTCCCTTTTTCATGTTTTAGCACCTCTGTTTATTAGTATGAATCTCACATCTTTCCCTTGATGGTCTTGCAAGGAATTATTACTGGTTTTGAAAAGACTTGCAGAGAAGTATGGGGTCAGCATAAGCAACATAGCAGTTAGATATATTGCAGACAAGCCAGCTGTTGGAACTGTCATTATAGGAGCTCGTTTAAGCATAGCTGAGCATATAGCAGATAATTCTCGAACTTTTAGTTTTCCTGGCTTGGATGCTGATGATGTGTCTTTAATACAAGCTGTTGTGCACAAAGGAAGGCCGCTCGTTGGTGATTGTGGGGATGAATACAGGTAGAGGAGCTATTCTAATTAATTTTACGTGACAAATTTTAAGAGACAGTTAGACCTGTGAACCAGATTAGAACAGATCAGTACTTAATACATCACTGAAAAGTTGCAGTCGAGACTAATCTGACTGCCAGTGACATTATTTTCATAACATAATAGTTATTAATGGAAACAGCGCAGCCATATTATTATCATATAATAGTTTTTATACATAGAAAATAAGACAGACATGTTGATCAGCATCATCTAACTTAGCGTGCTTGTTCTAGTCAAATTTAGGTAACATGTTGACTGGAAAAGGTGTGATGGACATCACCCTTTCTTGTTTTCTATTTTACTTTTTACTGCTTGGACATGTGCTCCTTTAACATGTTTTCATTTATTAACAATGATTGAATATAACTTCCTGCATGTACATATCTGTAGTCGTGTTGCATGAAGGTTTTTCATACTTATCATAATGAATCTGTTGAAGTTTTGGGTTTTTGTTGATGCATCTTGTTTCTTACCTGACTTTTGAGTTGTATCAATACGGTTATTAATTTTTCCCTGTTTAATCATTAGAACTTGATCCATGATTTCACTGCCAGGTCAATCAGAAGGTGACACACAAAAGTCATCTTATGCGAAAAATCATCTGTTGAATCTGGGATTGCATCTCTTCATGATATTGCCAGCATTTTGCATGCAGATAACTCACACATAGGCTTACCACATGTGGAAGTTCAAAATAAAAAATTATCTGGAAATCTATGTATTGTAGTAAAGCTGGGCTGTCGTTTAAGAAATCTCACATGTTATATTTTCTTGAATTTGATCTGCTCATAAGAATGCTTCAAGCATTCAGATTAATATTAGCTCAGTTTCTCCATGGACAAAAAGTAAAGGAGCTGCCAGAGTTAGCTAATGAGAAACTATTTGGCAAATATGTTGAAGGCTACTATGGGATGGACTGAAAAATTTTTAGGATGAATTAGTTTGTTTCCAAAGCAAAGATTTCCTTCTTTCCCTCTTCCTTGCATTATATCATTTATTTCACCATGTTTTACATGTTTAGCTCTCATGTTTCATCTTGATGCTATAGTGTAAGATATACTCAAACACGCACTTTTATAGCTGTTCTTTTTATTGTTGTCACAGTTGCTTAATTATATCTTCCAGAATTCCTATTTGAGCAGAAGCAAGTTTTTATGAGATATAACCCGTAAAAAATAAAAAGCTAACGATTGAATTTAGCACCATCTATTGATAAAAAAACCTTTCTAGTCCAATATTTCTAAACTCTGCTCTGTCAACAATTTCCAGACCGAACACATGAATCGATCATCTCTACAGGCATATTAACAATCAATGCTTATTCATGTCTTGGCTTCAATTGATGCTTATTCTGTTCATGGACGGAAGCAATGATATATTCCGTTGTTCAAGATAAGTTGGACGGTACTAATTACCCATTGTGGGTATATATGATGCATCATGTATTGATAGCAAAAGGGATTTGGAATATTGTGGAGGGCATTGAAAGATGTGCTACTATACTTGCCTATATAGTTATTGAAGGTTAAGTAAATGGTGTTGAAGATAATGATCTTCAATTTCTTGGTCGTGCTATGGTTCTTGCTGCACTACTTAGAGCAGCTTTGTTAGTGTTCAGATAACCAATAATTTCCTCTAGCACCCATAGAATATACAAAGATGCCCGAGTTTAATCAACTCATAGCTCTTCATTGTGGATCATGTCTTGCCATATTGGTGATCCAATCCATGACCTCCCAAATGGAATCATGATCCCTTTCGGTCTAGGGTAATCCAATGGAAAAATCCATAGATAAATGGCATTTACTAAGCTTACGGGTCCTCTCAATAGGTAGAAAAATGCTATGACTAATGTACCGAACACCTTTCCACGAATCTATAAAGGGTTCAACAATACATGTGGGACAATACATGTGTATTCCTTAATGAACTTATGAAAGAACATGTTTAACCCCAAGTCTTTGTTTGGAAATCCAAACAAAAGATGTGCCAATGCAACACAACCTTTACTTTATCTTAGTCAGTCCATATGCCATCACCTAAGATAATATGAACCCGATAAAATAATTGCATGGAGATTAAGTTCACACTTAATGTGTTTCACATACAACTCCTGTTTTAGGATGTGTAAGGTGAAACAAACCTATTGCAAGTAGCCCTCCAAAGTTTTGCTACAAATGAAGACATCATCAAGGAACACAATGAACCCACTTTCATAGGCATGGAAAAAATAAGGTGTTTATTGTATGTGGGAAAGTAGTCTATATATAGGTTCGACTAAAAGGCAAGACCACAAACTTGTAATGTTCATATGGTGTGTGAAAAACAATCTTCAAGATCATTGTTTCTTAAGATCAATCTTATTCCACCTAACATGAGAGAGCTGATCTATGAGGTCATCTGTCCTAAGTAAAAAATACTTGTTCTTGATGTTAAGTTTATTGACAAGCTTGTAGTCAATATAGAAGCACATGCATTTGCCCTTCTTTGGAAGAATGACAAGAGTACCCCATGGAGACTTATTGAGCTCAATAAAGCCATTAGCAAGATAGGCTTCTATTTTCTACCTATTTTGTTTTCCTATAGGGTTGGAAGGAGATGAGATGACTATTTAACATAGCCTCTATCTTGTGATCTAACATAGACCCACATGATGATGTGGTCCATCTTATAAATGTGGGAGAGACTCATTCATGAACGTCTCAACAATGAGTCTAAAGATTTCTTAACCTTCACATCATGCACACATTACAATCACTCCATGCAAACCAAATTCATGCATATCAAACATCTGTCATAATCTATAAACATAGAATGATAGGGAAAGAAAATTAGAACATAGAATATTAAAGATAACGATAGGAGGCACATTCAGATCATAAAACAATGCCCGAAACTTATATATTACAAATTCATAATAGAATGAATATGTAATGTTTGAGGAAATAGATTCCTCAATCATGTGGTTTGTATCATTGAATATAAAAGTTATCATTTGCAAAACATAATCCACACACACCATATCTTTCTTATGGTAGAACTAAGGGAAACCCTACTATTGCATCAATGTGCCCCAAACTCATTAAGCGGAAGTCCAAGACCTCATGATAGTGCTAGATTCAGAGATCCACTCATGGTGTGATCTCACTCCATCTATCACTCTTCGGATGCTTTTCATAATAAACCACAAATAGACAATCCATGATAATTGTGTGGAGTCCAAAACTAGAAGGGATTTTTGGAACTAGGACTCAACAGTCTCTTATTGCTTTTCTTATCTCTTTTTTTCAATTGGAAATGTCTAACTCAACATCAGTGCAGCACATCAACAAGTTCAAGAGCTACTAAGCTCAATTGGAAGGGATGAACCATCCTATATCTCAAGGGATTTTAGTTGCAATACTTCTCAAAAGTCTTCCATCTTCCTATAGCATGATTATTACTATTCTCCAAAACAAAACAAATCCAAATCTTGATAGGGCGATATTGGAGTTAGACGTCTGTGAAAGCATGCGAACAACACAAGGAAGAAGAGGAAGCTTGGAGCACAACATACAATACTGAATGTATTACTAGAGAATGTACAAAGATAAGTAGCCCATTAGGGTAATAGGGGTATATACAAGGGGGGGGGGACCTCCTAAAGAGGGAAAAAAGTGCTCCGGTGGTCCTAGAGTGTTCACATACATCACTACCTAAATATATCAACAAATCCCACCTAGGAGTGATGTGGTGAACAAGTAGCTTGCACTCATGTATAAGGAAGTGCCAAGCTATGTGGAAATCACTCCACAAAAGGAAGTAAGCCCAAAGCTTTGCGAAAAGCTTCAAACTTCTCCCTAGGCAGAGGCTTCGTGAAAAGGTCTGCAATGTTCTCCTGCGTGGGCACATATGCCAAGCTAATCTCCCCAGCGAAGAACCTCTCTGTGACATAATGATAATGCACCTCAATGTGCGTAGTGCAAGCATGGAACACAAGGTTCCTCGCAATTGCCGATGCGCTCTGATTGTCAGTGAAGATGGTGGTGGCAGAAGACTGATCAACACCCAAATCTGCCATAAGGCGTCTGAGCCACACACATTGAACAATCGCTGTGAAAGCTTCCCTATACTCAGCCTCACAATTGGAACTGGCCACCGTAGGCTATTTCTTGCTCAACCAAGATATACATGAGCTACTAAGCATGAAGCAAAAGCTACTAGTGGACACAAGAGTGTCATAACAACCAACCCAGTTTGAGTCAGAAAAAGCATGCAAATCTGACAGCAGTGATCCCCCCTTGGGATAAAACAACCCAAGTAGCGGAGTATCACTCAAATAATGAAAGATGTGCTTAACTGCCTGCCAGTGCTTGACACCTGGGCAATGCATAAACCTGCTCATCTGTGAGGCAGCAAATTGAATCTCTGGCCTAGTAATGCATAAGTAAATCAGGCATCCAACAACCTGCTGATAGAGGACAACATCAAATGCATCTCCAACATCATGAAGACTCAGTCGTAAACCTGTCTCCATAGGAGTGACAATAGGCTTACAGTCTTCAAGGCCAAAACGTTGCAATAATGTGTTAATATATTTTGTTTGACACAAAGCCAATCCACCATCAACTTGCATAAATTGAATGCCCAAATAGTGATGTAAATGTTCCAATCAGACATCTCAAATAAGGCATGCAAATCATCCTTAAAATCAGCAATATGCCTCTCAATAGGACCAGCAAGCAGCATGTCATCAACAGACAACAATGATCAGAAGCACATCATTAGCACGCGTAACATATAAGGTGCTTTCAATTGGAGTGTTCTCAAAACCGTGTGCAATCAGATAGGCATGTATCTTCTCATACCAAGCACGTGGTGCTTGCCTTAAACCATATAATGCCTTCTTTAACATGCACACCTGGTTTTCATGCCCTTTTTGCACAAAGCCATGGGGTTGAAAAACATACACTTCTTCATGCAAGTCACCATTCAGAAATGCAGTTTTAATGTCCAATTGATGTACATTCCAACCATGATGGTCTGCAAGTGCACATATGCTCCGAACAGTAGTCATATGGCATGTAGGTGCAAAGGTCTCATCAAAATCAATGCCTCTTTCCTGTGCATAATCCTTTGCAAAAGCCTAGCCTTATACTTGTAAACTGTTCCATCAGGCTTATGCTTTAGCTTGTAAACCCACTTAATGCCAATGGCCTTCTTGCCAGGAGGCAAGTCACATAAAGACCAAGTACCATTCTTCATTATAGCATCATATTCAGATTGCATAGCAGCCATCCAATTTTCTAAATTTTATGCTTCGTCAAATGAAACAGGCTTATTCTCATCACAGAGACTAGATGCCGCCATAGCATTAGAAATCTGATGCAAAAGAGGCACTATGAGAGCCTGATCGAGTACAATATGGCAGAGTTGCATCTAATTTGCTGTCATACAAAGCCCGCACCAGCCATTTTGGCATAGTTTCTGCCTCCTCAATGTTAGAGCTCTCATCAACAAGTGCATCATGTAAATCTGCATCAGAAATGGGATGATTTGCATCATCACATGAAAACTGCAAAGGTTAAGAAGTTGCTTCATTAGGACCAACACTAGACTGTCCACTTGTAAAAAGAGGCAGCAAGGTATCATACATGTCTTTAGAGCTAACACATGTCTCCTTAGTACATGAAAGCAATGGCTGAATAGCATCTTCCACAAAAACATCACGGCTCACCAGAATGCATTTAGTCTATGGATGATACAGACGATAGCCTTTACTTTCAAAACTGTACCCAACAAAAGTCCATTTTATTGCTTTATCATCCAATTTTGTGCGATGTTCATACACTAATGCATATGCCAAACAACCAAAAACACATAGATGAACAACATATGGCTTGCGATCATGCCAAGCCTCATATGGAGTGATAGATTGCAGTGCTTTAGTGGACACCTGTTAAGTACATATGCTGCACACATGATAGCCTTAAGCCAAAAACTATGTGGTAAAGCCTGACTCTTGACCATACACCTCGCCATCTCCATGAGTCACCTGTTCTTTCATTCAGTAACTCCATTTTATTGAGATGTATATGGCAATATACAATGGTGTTTTATCCCATGTTCAGCCAGAAATGCATTAAATTTAGAAGACATATATTCCCCCCCTCGATTAGAATGGAGGGTGCCCATTTTACATGCTGACAGATTTTCAACCAAAACCAAAAACTGATTGAAGCACATGAACACTTCGGACTTTGCCTTCAATGGATATACCCATGCATGCCTAGAAAAATCATCGATGAAAGTCACAAAGTAAAGTTAATTTCCAAAAGAAGGTGTCTGCATAGGACCATAGACATCACTATGTATAAGCTATAATTTTTGAGTAGCCCAATCTGAACCATCTTTTGGAAAGGAGGAACGCTGCATTTTGCCCAAAATACAACCTTCACAAACATGTTTTCCAGGTGTCTCAAGTTTGGGCAAAGAGGACACCATTTCAGATTTTTGCAGGCGTAGCAAACTAGCAAAATTCAAATGACCTAAGCATGCATGCCAAATCTTTGCATCTGATATAGACTGAGAATCATGTACTGCACATGCCAAATCATTTACAAATCTTTCATAATCTATGATCTTATACAACCCATGACATAAAATGCCAGAAGCAATAATCATATCGCCATTTGACAAATCATGAATTGTACATCTGTCATCAATAAATTTCACAACCAAGCCAATCTAGGCTAATGCAAAAACTGATCATAGATTTTTCTTGATCCCCGGCACAAACAAAGCATCTGACAAAGTGAAAGAACTACCATCAGAAGTAGTCAAAATGATCTTAGCAACTCCCGTAAAAGGATAAGAGGAGTTGTTGGCACATGTAACAGTATTCCCTGTAGGGGCAGGCCCAAGTGAAGAGAAGAAACTGCGCTGCGAGGTAATATGTTTGGTCACCCCATTGTCAAAGTACCAAACATCTGAGTCTACTACCGACATGCACTCTCATGAGAAGATGGGTCAAAACTGCAAACAGTAGTAAATGCCCATTCTTATTCTTGCAGAAGATTAACAGAATCTGTTTTTGGTGTAGAGGCCTCTGCAACAACCATTCCAGCCTCTTTCTTCTTTGCCTCTTTAGCAACCAATTTTGGACAGTTCTTTATGATATGATCATTTCCTTTACAGTACTTGCAAAAAACTTTTTGCTTTTCTGATTTCTTTTCATCTTTGTCTTCCCTCTTCAATTGTGCAGAATTAGCAGATTTCTGCTTACTAATTGAAGAGGTCCATTTTCCTTTGCCCTTCTGACTAGCCAAAAAAGCTTGATCTGCAACACGCATGATGGACCTATTCTGCCTAGGCTGATCCTCCTACAACAGAACAAAGACTAACTCCTCAAATGACAAGGCATTTGGATTGCCTTTCATCATCAACCGAAGAGTAGAAGCAAAACTCTAATATGAATTAGGACGACCATTCAGAATAGTCTGCACAAGTGAGCTATCTGGTATAATCTCATTAGCAGAAATCAACTGTTCCTTCAAGTCTTTGATCTTTGTTAGAAAATTGTCCATGGAATCACCTTCATTCATGTGCTCGCTCTCCAACTGTTTTTGGAGGTAAGCAACACGGGCCTCATTCCTAGTTTGGTACAATGTGGTAAGTGTATCCCAAGCATGCTTAGTTGTTCTGCAAGAGCGAATTTGAGGAATAATGGCTTGTTTGATAGACAACGCTATCAATGCATGTGCCTGGGCATCTCTGCCATCCCAACGAATTTGCTCTATAGTAGGTGCAACAGAAACCGCAGCACAAACATGAATATGCAGAATATCATCATCTTGGACACCTTCTGCATTAGCTTCAGTACTTGTAGTTGTACAAGTTGTAGGTGTGATAAGACATTTTTCAACACCCTGCACAATGTTCCACAGTCCTTTTGCGACCAATACATGTCGCATTATATAAGCCACAATGGGTAGTTGGTACCATCCAACTTATCCTCAACAACCAACATACAAAATACATCACCGCTTTCAGCCATGGCCGGTGATTAAAATACCTTGATGCAGGAAATTGACTATATCTCAAAAAGTTGAACGGAACTGCCCAGACAAGTTCTGCTAAACCTATAGCAGACTTCAAGACGCTTATACTGGCGAACCAAAACTGGTATGTACCTTTGGCACAAAAAGATAAAATAGCCTGCACAAGCGTTGTGATAGTGCATTCGGAGGCCGAAACACGTTGAGTATGCTCACCAAAATTCGTGTGATTTTGAGACTGCAACCGAAGAGGTGTAGACGATGCCCTAGATGAAGTGACGGCCTGCTCTGATACAAATTGTTGGAATTAGACATCTATGGAAGCATGCGAATAGCACAAGGAAGAAGAAGAAGCTTGGAGCACAACACACAATACTGAATGTATTACTAGAGAATGTACAAAGATAAGTAGCCCATTAGGGTAATAGGCATATATACAGGCCAGGGAAAAAAACCTCCTAAAGAGGGAAAAAAGTGCCCCGGCAGACCTAGAGTGTTCACACACATCACTACCTAAATATACCAACAGATGAAAGCAATAATAAAAGGAGTAGAAAAACTTAAGTCAAAGATTCGGAACAACATGCCATATGTAGCTAAAGCAAAGAAGTTTAAAAAGTCTAAACACTATGGAAGGTCAAACCACAAGGAATCATAATGTTATTCATTTAATCTATGTAAAATATGTGGTGGAAAGACACAAATATTTTTCTCCATCCTTCAAAGTATTACTTGGTTGAGAAAAGTAGGGATGATTAAGTTCTTTTTGGGATGTTGGGGAAGGACGCATTCAAGATCCTTGTGTGTGCTGGTGGACACTTGCATGACACCACATGGCAGATTATTAACAAAATTATATGGGTACCTACATCAACAAAGACAGGCAACCAACAAATATACCTACTTGGCATATATCCCTTGGGTCAAGTTAGGAGGGGATGGTTAGTAAATAACAACCTTTCACAAGGAGGCGTATAGAATTTCAAAAAAAAGCACATATTTCAAAAAGTCAATAGGTGGTGAAAGGTTGATCAAAGATGGTGAAAATGATAAAAATAATATAACTTTTCATTACATATTTGGAGATTACTTTTTAAGATCAATACAATGATATGGGACTCTTCATTTGAATAAGATTCAAGCGGTAAAAACTAAAACCTTAATTTTCAAAATTTTATGAAAAGCAAATTTAAAGTTGAAAAGTAGATTCGACATATGGAAAAATCTCATAAAATTCATCCAATGGTTATAATGCAGCCATGTGTCACTCCTAAAAGCTAATTGGGAGTTATTGAAAAAATAAAAAGTAGATTTGACATATGGCAAAATCTCATAAAATTCATCCAATGGTTATAATGCAACCATGTGTCACTTCGAAAAGCTAATTGACAGCCATGATTCACTCCAAAAAGCACAATTAAAAAATAAAAATTCCAAATGTGTAATTTCACAAAAAATATGAGAAAATCAATTGTTAAACTTTTTGATTTTTGGAAAAAAAAATATAAGCTTTATTAACTTTTTCATAGAAACTTTTAATGGGCTATCATAATTATAAACAAACCACATGGGCTCTTAAATACACATGTACAATAGCTTCTTGAGCATCAGGCAGATTAGAGCTCTTGAAGCAAGGTTGTATGTATTTTTCCTTGTAATTTAGCTCATTTTTGTGGGGATTTGATCCCTTTTCCACATCTTGTGTACTTTATCTCTCTATTATCTCTTAGTGTCTCTATCTATTTTGTCTCTATCTAAATTGTAGGGTCCCAAAATCCAATAAGTTACCCTTTGCAACTAGCATCTACTAGTAGGGACTTCCTTTTTGGACTAGGAGTCATCAATATTAAAAAGTCGAAGTAGCTCCATTTTCTTTTATTTCTAACTACATGCACAACCCCTCAAATTGATCCATCTTATGTTGTTCTTCCATCGACTTTTTATTTTCCTTTTTAGAGAGTCACAATCATTTATAGCACAACCTGATTCCATAATCATTTTCTTTTATTTCAGCACATCTTTTATTTTCCCTTTTGGGGTTACACATAATAGATACTCAAGAAATCCAAAAATAGTCTCCAACAAGTTGCAATCTACTTGTTTAGAAGTTCTCGCAAGTGTCGACTACCTCATTGAAATGCACATATCTAGTACTTGATATCTGGGCATTAACACCCATGCTCAACATAGATGCCCACCAAAATGTCTTTCAAGGAAGACAGAAAGCAAGGAGGGGGAAGTGTTGAAGGAAGCTCAAAAAGCATCCAAAAAGTCAAAGTTAAAGTGATCAAAGCTCAATCAAAAGGAAAACCAATATGGTGAAAAATCGTACAAGCATGGATTGAAGGAAGCACGGGGCTAGAAATTTTTTCCAATGCAAAAGCCTCTTCAAATTATGTATTCTCCCAAAATTCGCTTGAATTAATCATAAAAATTCCCATTTTTGCCGTAAAAATCTATTTTTAGCATTGATTGGGCCCACATTGTAAAATCCATGAGTATTACTTGAGCTTCATGGACTTTAAATCTATGGTGCAGAGAAGGCCGGTAGCAACAAGACCCTTGGGTATTTTGTACTTTGTGATTGTGCACTCTGTGGGATTTTGCACAAAAAACATTGGATTGTATTGTGCATCACCATTGTATTTGCCTTCTTATAATCAATTGATAGAGGCTTCTAGTGTTGTATCTTTCTTCTGATCTTTCCCTTTTCTCCTACAAACACTCAAATCCCTTTTTGCACAAGAATCCCTCAACAAAATTTGGCATGTCCAGTGGGACTCCAAGGAGATTTGAGCATAGGAGAAGCAAAGTGCAAAGTGTAGAAGAGTTCAAGTGCCAACAGTGCTACAATGCTACTTCATTGGATTAAGAGGTAAATCTTCTTATTAATTCTCTTAGCCTAAGAGGATTATGAACAACTCATGACTGCAACCTGGTCTCAAACATTGAGGGTCACTTGCAAAGCAACAAGGAGGAAGGCTATTTGAAGATCCTCCAGTCCACTGTTGTCGATATCATCAGTAAAGAATATGGCAGCCTATGTAGATTTGGAAACTTTACTTTCTAGATTGAATATAAAATTTCCATCTTTCAAAGGTTTAGCTAAGGAAGATCTGGACGAGCACATTAGGAGATTCTTAGCATTATGTAAAACAAGAGGGTCGATGGGACATTAGAAGGGCTAGCAGATAAATGGTTTAGCCAGTTTGCTGAAAACCATTTCACCACTTGGGATTTAATGAAAGATGCATTCAAAACTCAATTCCAGCATGGGAACACTACAGAGATAATCATAGAGGAATTAGAAAACTTGAGACTAGGTCCTGGTGAAACATTTCCAGAGTTTGTAACTCGGGCCAAGGCACTAATGTCTAAGTTGCTAGATCCTCCACATGATTTCTTTATTAAGAAATGGTTAGCTAAACCACTTCCAGTGACTACACAATGTAAAATCAAGGAATTAGTGTTGCCAACAGCCTCCATAGAAGAATTTATCAATACAACTACAAGATTGGAACAAATCAGACAACAGTATGAGGCAAGCTCTTCGAATTTGTCATATCCTGTAGAACCTGAAGACCCAGTAATCCAGCTAAGGAAAGAGCTTGAGAGCTTAAAAAGGAATAAGCCCCATAAAGAAGAGGAGAGTGCTGTGACTCAGTTGAGAAGGGAAATTGAAGCATTGAAGTTACAAAAGGAAGAGGAAGCCCAAGCAGAAGAACTGGCTCAACTTCGATAGGAGTTGCAGGAAATCAAAGGGGGTGGCATAAAAAATGGGCTATGGTGTACCATGTGCAGTAAGCAAGGTCATGTAGTAAGTGAATGTCCTTTGTTAAGTGTAACTTGCTAGCTATGAAGGAAAGCTAGTTATGAGGCCCATGAATGTCAGTCAAGAGGAATGCCTACAACAACATATTGGACACAAGGAGGAGCCCTACCACCAGCTAATGTGATGGCGGTGACACCTAATCAAGGTAACAATTACAACCCTAGACATAGGGATAACTTTGGAAGTGAGCCAAGGAGGCCAATTATTTGTTTCAGATGTGGAGAATGTGGGCATTACCAAAGTAGGTACACTCTACCAGAAAATGCCCCTCCTTGTTGGAACTGCCTAGAGGCCAGAGACCACTATACTAATTGTTGTCCTAAGAACCAAACATCTTCATCTGGGCCCCATATTCAAATGATTTCTATGTGCAAACAAGAAATGGTAGATCAAGTCAATGTGCCATCACCATCTACCAAGGTGGTGCAATTGGAAGGAATTGAATCTTTTACAGTGCAGACAAGAAGCAAGGGGAAGGCTCAAGTAGAAATAGGTCAAGAATCAAGGATTAATGGATTGAACAAAGACAAAGAGTCATCTGAGGACAAAGCCACCACATGTGCAGATACAAGGCAAAAAGAAGATCTCATGGGTACCAGTGATACCATTGGACATGCATTCAGCAGGGCTCATGACGAGTTTGATAAGTCAATTGGCGCCCATGTTCTTAAGAAATCAGAAGCTTCACACCTACTCAAGTCGATGAAAAAGGAGGTCAATATTTTTGATTTAATAAAGATGGATGGGAAATTCAGGTCAAAACTCTTGTAGATAATTGATGAAGCTTCCACAAAGAGTTTAGTGGAAAAGTCTGTTGTTATGCATAAAGATAAAATTGTAGAGGAAGCACCCCTCACAGATTATAAGAGCCCTTGGCTAACAGTCTCTATCAACGGTCATGAGTTTCAAGGAGTTATTGTGGATGGTGGTTCTGGCATTAACTTGATGCCTGAACATACCATGAAAAAGATTGGACTACACCCTTCAAGACCTACAAACTTCATTGTAACACTAGTAGACCAAAGCATAGTAAGGCCTATGGGAGTGGTCCGTGGAGTCCCAATCAAGATACAAGGTACCATCTTTAACTTGGATTCTGTTGTTTTAAGGCTGTGTCACTCTAGCACAATGGCAAGTACCAACGTGAGGAGCTTCACCTCATAAATGTCAATCCGCGGAGACGTGAGGACCGGTATGAAGACCAAGAGCAAGTGGAGTGCCGAAGTGCGTGAGTGAAAGCACACATGCATACACACACATACACACACACGCGCACAAGGTAAGAGCAAAGAGTGGAACAATGGAAAGTTTCGATTACAAAAGAAACCTCTTACAAAGCTGCAATCTACAACAAGCTAACCTCCAAAATGAGCTCTCCAACCCTTTTTATAGTTTTTGAATGGTTTTGGCCCTGTCCAGACCTAGTGTCCGGCCTAGTTAAAAACTAGGTTCAAGGGCTTATTTGGGGGCTCAAACAGAATCTAAGAATTATGAAAATTGGTAGTATGGTACATCTAATACTCGTCAAGCTCAAGGAATCCTTGGCTTGAACAAAATGGAGTTGTAAAAATAGAAAATGGTATTTACAATGATTTTTAGTGATAAAAATCACTATTTTTATAGGGATTTCTTCTGAAAATTTGACATGTGATTCTTGGAGCTCCCTACTTGCTCCTTCTTCTTGTGTGTCCACTTCCTTGATGCGCTTCCATGCTTTGTCCTTGACTTTGAGCTTCAACACTCCCCCCCCTCTAGAGTCTGTCGTCCCAGACAGACCTTTGTTGTAGTGGTTCCATCATGTATCCACAAGAGCGGTCCATCTTCCAATTGTAGCTTGGGCAGTTTTCCGGTTTGCCATTGTGTCACTGCTACCTTTGTATGTACTTCTTCTTGGTATTCCAGCTTGATGGTGTCTTTGTGAGCTTTCAAAAATTGTGAGCTACTCCAAAGAGGTTTTCAATGTTGGTTATGAGCAACTCGCATGGTGGATTGCCTCCTAACACTTTTTGTTGTCACCGTGATGTCCTCTGTTTCTTATAAAGATGGCTTTCCTCTTTTTCATGCCAAGGACTTGTAAACCAGAATGGATGATGGGTAACTATATTAGTGGATGGGTTGAAAACATTATGTGCATTATGCACGGCCTTGTAATGTGGCCCTACGTATGCGTACTTGGGAAATGCATGGGAAGAATTATGGTGCAAGAAATTGGGTCTTGACCAAAGTGCTCAAGGGTATGCCGACGAAGAGGTTTCCTAATCTATCATGGTTATAGTGTTGTTGAAGCATGCATATCTTACCATGATGAAAGTTCCGTCGATCGTCACTCTTCATGTTGTATGCCCATCGTGATGATTGACCACTGGCTTGTCTCTCGTGTTGATGGATGTCCGTGTTGATGGTTCTCATTAGAGAGTGTTCAAGCGTGCACTCTTGTCCTGTCACTCTCTTTGTTTCTTTTTCTTTTCTTGTCTCTTTTTTTTTCTTTTCTCTTTTTTTTTTTTGGTGGAATAAGACAAGAAGAAAGGTGTTAGCATCAATAAAATATTTTACATATGTCAGATGTGTATCATGTGTCTGGGATTCTCAATTGTGTCTATGCACTGTCGTGTAAGGAGGCCCTGTATTAATGCATACTTTGGAAATGCATGACCTGAATGGTGCAAAAGACAGGGTTATGCCAAAGGCACATGGTTGTTGCTGGTCGAGGCATTTGATGTTACTTGTAGAATTGATGCAATCTTTGTTTGGAGGTGTCGCTTGACTATTGCAATGATGTAATTATCCTCCTTATAGGGATCCATTTGAGAATGGTATGTGGTCCTGTGGAGATCACTTCTGGCCCTTTCATCTTTGGATGGTTGCTAAAATTTGATATCCATCGTGATTGGCTCCTTGGTGTTGTGGAAGCTGCTAGTACTTTTGGCTTCCAAACCCATATCCTTTGTGATTGTCTTTTTATTATCGGCCAGGAGATGAATCGATCTTCTTTTGGTCTCTGCCCGTGGTTTCAACTCTTGCTTCTCCGTGGTGTTTTTGCTGAGATTTTCCTCGTGAGGGAGATCATATGGTTTTGTGCATGTAAGAGTGCCTTGGGTACCCACATTTATAATCGCTCTTGTTGAGCTGCAGCTAATTTCTTTGGCACCCAAATTTGTACGTTAGTATGGTTGGCCTTCATCGATTGCTTTGGTACCCAAATTTGTCGAAGACCGTGGATTGAGCTGGTCCTCGTTTCTTGTTGCTTCTTGTAGCATGGTTGGCTTGCCTCACTGAGAAGGGTTGTGGCAAAGCTGGTGCTTGTTCTCCTTTTCGTACCCAAATCTGCTTCATGCCCTGAGCTTCTTTCTTCTTGAATTCTGTCTGTCTAGTTGATATAGCAGATGTTTTTGTTTCTTGCCTCTTTGGTCGAGTTACACTTGCATTAGTATGTGAAGAAGAAGAGAGGTTTGCTGGCCTTTGAGCTTGTGCTTCCATGATTGAGTCCTTTTGCTTCGTAGGGTTTTTAACACACACAACATTAGTTTCGGAAGAACTAAGAGAATGTGTGACCTTTGGATTTGTGAGCATGCAATTGTCTAATTCTAATGTAATACATTGTTCATGTGCCCAAACTTGAAGGATTTGACTTCTGAGGTTCAAGTTGACTGCATGGTCGTGAATCCAATCTTGACCCAAGACAAGTGGCTCTATAATGTCCTCATCATGACATACTAGCATTTTGACTTTCATTGGAACATCTTGAAGGTAGATGGGAAGTTCCACCTCGCCCAAACAAGGGGTTTCCACACCTCCCAAACCTATGAGATAGGCTTCTATGGGCTTTATGTTCTATTGCAAGTCTTGGCAGTAGGATAGTCTAACTGCACTAGTTGCTGCACCTGAGTCAGTCAATGCTCCCACAGTCCTTGCATTCTTCCCTTGTCCTACTGCTATGGTCACAAAAGGACGTCGATCAATTATTTGAGAAGCAATTGCACTTGATGTTTGACACATGGCCATGTGGTATCTTGGGGCATCTCGATTGAATTTTAGGCCTAGGCGTCTTAACTTATTTCTCCTAATGCGTTCTCTAGCCTCTACCTGTGCTTCTTCTCTAACCCTTAACTCTTCTTCTTTTCGCTTCTTAGCAGTGTTGAGCCTCTGTAGGATATCCTCTGTAAGAGGTTCTTGATATAGCTTGACTCGACAACCACTCATATAGTTGGGCAAGATATCACCTTCTAGTGTGGCCAATTGAACTACACCGCTAGTGGAAATTCACAAGCATAACACACACATACCAGAGCAAAATGAAGATCAAAATCAGCAAGAAAGAGGCAAACTCGAAAATTTGAAGAGCTCCTTCTTCACAATGGCAAGAGGTCCTTTACAAAGAGTCACCAAGTGACTTATATACATGAGCCCTAAGTTTGGTCCTTTCACACAAGAGACCGGCACTTTATTCGCTAAGAGACTAATTTCCTACTATTGTACATGGGTAATCTCTACTCTTCTGTGGGGATGCATCTAGAGGACTCCTCTAGTGCATTTACAATGTAGATATATTACAAAAATGAATATGATACAAAAGTTTGGTGTCCAAATCGGAAAAATTTTGGGGCCCGTCTTTTTCTCTGCTTTGTACTTCTTTAGCTCTGCAACACTCTCTCCCTCTTCGTCTCTGTCGTCCCTTGACAGAGTTTGCTTCTTGTTATCCGTTTACTTCTTCTCTCCGCACGCTTCCCTTGGTCAGTGTTGTCTGTAGTTAAACAGACATGCAGATTTGATGGCCTTCTTGATTCAAGCTCTACTACTCGAGAGCCTGTTGCACTTGTCTTGCCTGTTGACTTGGGTTGCCACGCACGCCACCAGTGACTAGGAATGTTCTGTTCTTAGTCACCCTCTTAAACTTTTCAGCCTCTACCCCTTTATAACTTTTGGTCCTCTGATTTGTCCTGGTTGCACACATCTGACCCTGTTGTATTGCTTTGAGGCTGTTTGCTTTTTTCCACCGTGCATGACCTGGATGTTTTGCCTTTTTGCCTGATGCGTGCCCCTACGGGGCTCTGTGCAGAGATGGGTGTTGCGCCCCTGCGGGGCTTCTTGCAGAGATATATCTTCAGATATTGCTTTTTAGTGAAGCTGCTTCTTTCGTTGTCTTCTTCTTTTCTTCTTCTTACTCGATTCTCCCTCAACACTGCCCCCCTCCTGGACTCTGTGGTCCCCGACAGGCTTTGATAAGCGACGGGCATATGTTTGATAAACTCTTTGCTCTGTAGCATTTAGCTGATTGGCTTTACGTATCATGAGTTGTTTCCATTGTTCTGCCCTCACACCGTCATTGGGTGGCTGTCTGTGATCTGCGAAGAAGCTGAGTTCATATGCCACTAATCTGGCATTTAAATTGGATGACGTCTTCAAAAAAATTTCTGAATCCGTCTCAAAAAATCCTGTAAAGAAAGCTTCTTCGAAAGTCTGCATATATACACTTGGCAAGAACATAATTCTAGAATAGTAAGCCATTATGGTTGGGCGGCTAGGCATAACTGAGAGATCAAAAATGAGGATCTCCGTGCCCTGATTAATATCGATGAAGTTCAAAAAGGTGTAAGCCGCGTGCTTGAATACTTTCAAAACTGTGAGGATCATGCTAAGTATTTTGTTTGTCATTTTTACAGCTAAGTCAAGTACTGTCGCGTAATTCTGTAGCCAAAATTCTATGGTTTTGACCATATAATCCTCCGTTGGCCTTCTGCGTGGTAGTGGACAAAATGAAGGGTTTACCTGGAATGCATATGGCGCTGCTTGCCAATGCACTCGTAGTGTGGGATGTTTCTCCAAAAATTTTCGTCGCCACACGGGTTGCGCAGCTTCAAACTCTGCTTGAGTGTATGCGAATGTGTCATGTCTGAAGTTCAGCTGCTCATCTGGACTCTTCTGTGTAATCTTCATTATATAACGTCTTGTCTTTTCTTTCAAGAGTCCATATGGAATATTAAATGGCTTCATGATTTTGTCCAGGTCTTTACCTTTGATCTTGGCCTCTTTCATGACTTTTACCACTTCATTTTCAAAATTTTCTGTCAATCGGGACACCACTAGTGCCCGTTCCTTCTGACTTATTTTTGCAGTATATGGCATAGGATGATCGTCATGTATATCCGCCATCTGCTCACATATTGGAGAATTATATCGGGTGAGATAGAGGGCTTACCTCTACCTCGTCAATAGGATGTTCCTTATGTGGCACTACTGGTGTCCCGATCGGTGCTTTCTCTTTCATCTGAGTCTTCAATCGTGCTATGTATTCATCTTTTTCTTTTACCTCTTGCATGGCTTCTCTTAGTGTTTCTTTAGTGGCCATCAATTCTTTACCTATGTCAGCTACCTGATCCATATTTTCGCTGTAGCTTTGCACCAATTTGGCATTCACCTTTTGGACTTGACTCTTCAATTCATTGGTTTCATTGGCATATCTGTTCTTCCATTCCGCTGTCTTTGCTTGTTCTTGCTGTAGCAGCTCTTCATATTTAGATATTTGGTCTCTTAATTCTTTGTCTTTGGGTTTTGTGGATTCCTGTGGCACGATTGGTTGATCATATAATAAAGACTTCATCAATTCTTTATTTCTGTTGCGGAGGCTGTCGTTCTCTTCCATATACAACTTGAGCTGTTGTTCTAATAACATACTTCTCATTTTCATTTTCTCCTTCTCAGCCTCGCTTGCATCGTGTAATCTTTGCAACTCGGTTAGTTGTGTATGCAGCTGTTGATTCTGAGTGATGGATGCATCATGTTGTAGTTTGATTGCCAGCACTTCCGTATTTTTGATTGCCAATTCTTTTTGTGCTTCAATCAATTGTGCCGATAGCTGCTCACTCATGATTTGAAACTGATTTTTTTCTCTTCTTGCCTGATCATAGTCGGCATCTATTTCCATCAACTGCTGTTGTGTGTCCATGGCTGTCTGAATCATCTGCTTCACTACAGGCTTCAGCTGAGTAACATCCACATTTAGCCATGTTTTTGGTATACTCGGTTCTTCTCCGGTATTGACATCTTTGCCCTTAGCCACATGTAATGTAATGTCATGGGGCTGCCTAATTTGAAGCTGGATCCTTGGCTCAGCCCCCATGTTTGCTTTATCTTCTTGAGGTGTGTCATCCGGTACCTCAATTACCATTTGTTCTTTTATTGGTAATTCCTCTGTTTCCTTACCTACTGGAGTTTGTTCTTCCTCTTTAATAGGGTGTTTTACATGTGCAACACTGGTTGTATCTTCTTTGATGCTTATCTTTGTAGTGTCATTTAATTGAATGACATGCTCCGGTTCCCTAGATCCTTCGACTCTTTTTTCCTTTTCTTCCTGATTTTGTGGCGTCACTTCCACTTGATCGACTTCATTCCATTCATCTTCTTGTGTTTCTGTCCGTATATCAGTATTTAAAGTATCTTTTTCAGGGCTGGAGTCCGTATTTGTACTGGAATCATCGATCCCTAGTTCTTTGTATCTTCCAGCTTGTTTTGGTGTTTGCTCTGGATTCCGTTGTGGCTTCTCTTGACTAGCCTGTCTATAATGATGACCTTGAATGTTCAAATTTACCTGCCCTTGCATATATTGATGTGTTTCTTCGAGAGCAGCGGACAGATCCCTCTTTGTAATAGGCACTTGTGCTGTCGTGATTTTCGGTAAGAGATGAGTTCTCTTTGATTGTGGTGTAGCTTGGGCTTCCTCGTCCCGTAAACGCTTCGTACCCCTCATGGGTTTCTGTGTGCTCGTTCCAGCTTCTTCAACCATAGCTACTGATTTCTTCTTCTTAGGGACCGTAGCTGATTTTGCATACTTGGCTAGCCCTTCTGAGGTTGGCATCTCCCGTAAGCAGTTTTTCATCTCAAGAGCTTCATATATCAACAAGGTCAATGCAGAACTGCCATTCAAAAACTTCTTTTGTCCCCACTTCTTCTGGGCTTCAAATAACCTTTCTTGGACATACCCTGTTAAATTGATTTTGTTTCCAATTTGCCTCATGGCATGTGATAATAGTTGGACTACTATCTTCTGTGGAGCTGTGTATCTGTGCATGCTGGGGAAACAAAAGTGCTGATGCACCAATCGTACAACATCTTCTATGTCAATTCTGTTTATTTCCAAGAATGACCGTTTCTTGGGATCATGGCACTCCTCTTTGACACTCGTAATTCCTGTTTGATTCCATCCAAAAGCTTTATTGATCAACTCATGTGTAAATTGGATAGTCTTCCAAACTCCGACTTTATCCAAGACACGTGCTTCTGGTACTGATATTTTTGTTGCGGCCGGTTGCATAGTATTCATTACCTGTGCACACCTCTGAAAGTCTGGAACATAGATAAGCAGTTTGAGAAATGCCTCTATGCCCGCTTGTGTCCATACATCCTCAATATGAGGTAGTCCTTGTATGATCGTTTTGAAGTCCTGTGACATGATAGGGAAATAATGATCTGTATCCATTATCCTGATAGTTGCCATGAAGATGAGTTCCGCCACTGGTTGATCATCCCGGAACCAGTGACCCCTTGCTTTTGTTACTGATTCTAATGGAAGAAGCTGCACCTCTTCTTGCTGCGTAGATTCTGAATCAGTAGACTCCATTTGCACTCAATATAGAGTATGAATTAGTGGCCATATATTCTCAGAAATCCTCCTTTATTTGTTTGTCATAAGCTCGATATTGCTCCGAGTGAACGGTGTCGTCCCTTTCTCGTGTGTGTGAGAAAGGTAATACCTGGATTTTTCTCGTTTTTATGTATTTTTATATTTTCATCTGAAAAGGAAAACAGAAAAGTTAGTTTATCGCCGAAGCGGTTATTAATTTTTTTGAAGTATTTTTCTTGGTATATGTACAAGTGCTCTCCTATTTCCTCGTGAGGAAAATGTGTTTGACTATTCTGAAATAGAAGAAGGATGTGCCGAATGCTTTGCCTTGTAATGTGGCCCTATCATGCATACTTTGGGTCTCGAAAGCTCGTTATGTGTGCAATTGGAAGTATATTGGTGATGCAAGCTGTTTGTTTTGTCTTTCGGTATCCAAATCTGCTTCATTGTGCTGGGCCTCGTTGTATGTTGCTCACTTCCACTGAAAGTGGCTCTTTTCTTCTTGTATGTCTGCTCTATCTGCTTTGCAAATCTCGGAATGGCTCGGGGTGCCATTACAGACTCCTTCTTTCTCCAATAACTCTTTCTTTGTGGCTGTTTTGCCTGCGGACCATAGTGGTTCTTCTTGTGCTGGGGATCATCCTTTCTGTTTGGTTTCTTTGTAGTGCATGACTTAGGAATCCAAATTTGCGAACGATCCTGTTGAGCGGCTACTACTTTCTTTGGGATCCATATTGTAGCAATTCGTCGATGATTTCGTTGTTCAGACCAAGTTGATTTCTCCTTTGATTGTTTGTTCTGATGTCGGTTGTGTTTCTGTCGTCGAAGATACTCCTCCACTTGATCTTTCTTTATCCACGCTTGATTAGAGTATGGAATAGGGTATATTTTAATGGGTACAGATTTTGAATGACTCAGAGGACTAGTCTCTCTTATGCATGGTGCTTCGGTGAGGTGGGTTTCAGATAGATTGATACTCTCTTGGCTTGCTAGACTAGAACATGGTGTGCAAGCAGAATTCGAAGTGTTCGCACATATAGTGCTCAATGAAGGTGCTTCTATAGTGCTAATATTTATACGTTCAGGACTCTGTTCATTAGAATAGACTGTTTGCTCCATGCTCACAGATTTAATTGGTCGTTCGTCTAGCAGACTAAATACTTCACGATGTCCTATCCTGGCTGAGATGTATCCTAACGTCAATTGAATGGTCACCTCGTATTCATAAATCCAGTCTTGACCTAACACTACCTCTTCAAGTAAATCTTGGTCATGACACACTAATAGCTTTTGTTCCATAGTGTTGTTGCCAAGATGCAACGGTAAGGTGATCTCACCTATGCATTGAGTAATTGTTCCTCCTATTCCGATCAATTGGGCCATCGATGGGCGTACTATCTCCTTGAGTTTTTGGGTCAATGAAAGCTTGATGCAGCTTACAGCGGCTCCGGTGTCAATGAGAGCATTCACCAAGTGGTACTCCATCCTTCCTGCTCCCAAATTTAAATAAGGTTGTGTTCTCCTCGATGCTAGGCTTTGAGTGGCTCTAAAATTAGCCATTGGGATGAGTTCTTCTCTTAGTCGATATCTCTCATCTCGCTCTCTCATCCACTCTTTCCGTTTCTTTATTCTTTCCAATGCTTCCTGTCTCGCTTCCTCTCGTATTCTTTCCTCCTCTATGCGTCTATTCTTACCCTTGATTAATCGAGACATTGTTTCTTCGGTTAATGGTTCTAGATATTTTTTCACTCGACACCCACTGATGTAGTTTGGTAATACATCTCCATCTAAGGTTGCTAAGCTAATGGCTCCACTTGTAGATATACGATTAATGATTAATGGACCATATCCTCTCTTTTGCAACTTCTTAGCATGTTGTTTCAAGGTGTATACCAAAACTAAATCTCCTTCCTTCAAATTTTTGTCCTTGATATGCGCATCAAAATAGGCTTTCTATCGTCTTTTAGCAGCATAGATGCGTGCTACTGCTTGTAACCTAGTTTCGTGAAGCTTTTCTATTTGATCCAATTGAGCTGATAGTTCATGTCCTGTCCACTCGTAAGTAGTTGCTACTCTCAGAGTGGGAATCAAGAAATCAATTGGCAAAATAGCATTTTGTCCGTACACTAAGTTAAAAGGAGTAGTGCCTATCGCGGTTTTATAGGCTACTCGAAATGCCCATAAAGCATGATGTAACTGCTTATCCCAATCTGATCTACCATTGTTAACGATTTTGGTGAGAACAGTACACAAGACTTTATTTGAACTTTCTGCTTGTCCATTTGCTTGTGGGTGATAAGGGGCTGATTTCTTATGAGTTACTAAGAATTCATTCAATAAGGCTTCTATCACTTCATTAACAAAGTGCGTACCTCTATCACTCACAATCTCTATAGGTAGTCCAAATCTAGTGAAAATGTTCTCGAAGAGAAACTTGGCTGTGGTTCTGGCGTCATTCTTCTTGGTTGCTTTTGCTTCAACCCATTTGGTCAGGTAATCTGTGGCTACAATTATATATTCGGCGTGTGAACCTTTTGCTGGTGGGCTAATAGGTCCTATAAAGTCTATTCCCCATTTTGTGAAAGCTCTAGCACTCATCATGGGTCTAAGTGGCATCTCATCTCTTCTAATTGGATATTTCGTTCGTTGACAAGTATCACACCGTTGCACATATGTTACGACATCTTGGTGTAGAGTTGGCCACCACATTCCAGCAAAGAGGATCATTTTTGCTGTTTTGTCTGCAGAAAAGTATCCTCGTGCAGCTCCTGTATGAGCCATCTCTAAAATAGAAAGATATTCATTTTCGTGAATGCACATTCATAATTGGTTATCTTTCCCTCGTTTAAAGAGTTGTTTTCCTATGATGGCATAATCCTTACTCTGTTCTTCAAGAGCACGCTTCCTTGCTAAAGTAGCTCCGTCAAGGTATTCTTGAGTTTTCAAGAACTTTACTAGAGGCATGCTCCATCTTGGTGCTATTGTAGAATAGCATAAGGTAGAGTTCTCATCTGGGATTTGTTCTTGACAGGTTTGACAGGTTGACACATAGTTATGTGCATCTCTTTGCATGGTTGGCCAGTATATGCCAAATCTCTTTAGTGTTTGCCACGTTCCATTTGCATTCAAATGAGTTTTCCATTGGTTTATGTGTGCTTTCTGAAGCCACATTTCTTGTTCCTCTTCTTCCACGCATCTCATCAATAATCCACTTGAATCCTGGTGGTACAAACTTCCCGCAATGATGTGAAGGTTTTTAGTCCTCCAGAGGTCTTGCGTTTGGTTTGGTGTGATCCCATCTTTAGGTCCATGTGTAAGTATAGGGATCAATTTTCCTGCCCATTGAGGACATACTTCCAGGTTAAAAAGGTAAGTATCTGGCAGATCATCTGGTACTCCTATGGGTGGTTCTCCATGGGTCATTCGAGATAAGTGGTCTGCTCTTATGTGGGTGTTTCCTTTTTTGACTATTACCTCAAAATCAAATTCCATTAGGAATAAAAACCATCGTACTAGTCGTCCTGTATTACAAGGCTTGTTTACTAGGTACAATAGGGCTTGATGATCAATGAAGAATTTGAATTTGTTTGCCAGTAGGTAATGTCTGAATTTTTTGACTACATATACCATCCCTAGGCCTTCTCTCTCCGTGGTAGTATAATTGCGTTCCGCTTGATTTAACTGTCTACTAGCATAGGCTATAGGGTGGTCTAATTTTCCTGTGTCAGCTGGTTGAGCTAAGATGCAACCAATGGTAAACTTGGAAGCATCCACATGAATGTGAAACGGTTTATTCCAGTTGGGGACTCGAAGGATGGGTGCTGAACTCAATCGATTCTTTAACTCATTAAAAGCTTTTTCGCATTCTTCGGTCCATTTAAACAGAGTCAATAATGCATAAAGAGGTCTAGCGATTATGGCGTACATATGTATGAATCTTTGATAGTATCCACAATGTCCCATAAATACTTGAACTTCTTTAGCATTTTTTGGTCTTGGTAAATCTAAGATGACTTTAATTTTGTCTTCATCTGTTGAGATTCCATTTTTAGAGACAATATGTCCTAAGATTTTCCCTTGTCTAACCATGAAGACACATTTTTCAGGATTGAGGCATACTCTATATTGTCGACATTTAGCAAAAATCTTTTCTAGTTCAGGGATGTGCTCTGATCGTACAGCTGAATATGTACAAAGATCATCCACGTATACCTCCATACTTTTTCTCAGAAATTCCTTGAACACATGACACATCAATCTTTGGAAGGTAGCTGGGGCATTCGTTAAACCAAAAGGCATGACTCTAAAGGCGTATACTCCCCATTCAGTTGCGAATGCTGTCTTATGTTGGTCCTCAGGAGCAATGGCTACCTGATTATACCCTGAAAAGCCATCCAAAAAGCTATATACTTCCTTCCCTGCTACCCTTTCCAAGAGATGATCAGTGATTGGTAAGGGATAACTGTCCCTTATGGTTGCGGCGTTCACTTTCTTCAAATTGATGCACACTCTTAATTTTCCATTCTTTTTTGGTACAACCACCAAAGGTGACACCCATTCCGTGTGCTCAATTTCATAGATGAATCCAGCATCTAGTAACTTGTCTATTTCCTCTTTTATCTTGGCTAAATACACATCATTATAAGTATATGGTCTTTGTTTAGAAGGTTTGGCTTCGGATGTCATGGGGATTCTATGCGCACATATAGATGGATCTACTCCTTTCAAATCCTTATAGGTCCAAGCAAAGACATCCCGATATTCTCTTATGAGACGAATTAACTCTTGCTCTTCTTCTAATGAGACATCCTGTCCTATGAAAGTACATCGTTCTTCTCCTCCTTCCATAGTTACAACTATTTTTTTGGTTTGTTCCTTATTATCATATGTTATTCCAGGCTGTGCTTCTCTTTTCGGCATTTGAATAGCAATTTTTCTCTCCTCCACTTCATATTTTTTAAAGTGAGCTGGTACCTCAAATTGGTCTTGGGGTTTGTTTTCTTCATCTTCTGATTCTCTTTCCACTTCTAATTCCCCTTTCTGTGTGAGTTCCTGGTGTTTTCCATCGGCGGTGATATTTATGTTGGTGGTACTATTCCCTAGATCCATTGGTTCGGGCTCCATTTCAATACTCTCGTAGTCCTCCTTCCAGTCTTTCTCGATCACTTCTCCTTCCTAAGCCTCCTGAAGGACTACCATATACAGGCTCACATCATAACCCCCACGTCGAGGGTCGCTAAAATTTCCATCCAACCGTGAGGTTCAAATTCTTCATCCGGAAATACTTGTGGCATGTAAGCTGGATCTTGTATAGACCTCGCTATTCCTTGTTTTTGCTGCCAACCTTTTCTTCTCTCCTCTTCCTTTTTTGCAGCTTGACATATCCACAGATGAGTGTCCTCGTTCATCCAGGATTGATCACTAGAACCTGCACTATGAATTGATTGATCGTCCTCCTCCTTATGGATCTGATTCCATTGTAGAGGTGGAACATCTTGATAAGTGTACGTATGTAGGTTTATTCTAGTGGTGGTTCCTGCGTGTTGTAAGTATACCGCGTCTTTTCCCCAATCTTGTACGACCTTTAGCTGTCTCATGAAAGGCCTTCCCAAGATCATTTCATAATTGCTTGGCCTTTCAAAGTGACAAATTGCTAAAGTATGTTCGAATTCCACTCCACACGTAGTGAAGACTACTCGTTCCAACAATCCTAAGGGTCTTTCCGTGTGTCCATCTGCCATTTGTATTTTCATGCGTGTTGGTCTTAATGCTGGTTTTCCCCATTTCTCCCAAATTTCTTTGGTAGCAATGCCAACACCAGCTCCTGAATCTAGTATGGCTTTGGTAGTGTAACCCCTATAGGTGATAGGAAGGCAGGTATTTCCTTCATCTCCCTCACTAAAGTCTCCTACTTTATCCACTGGAATTCTCACTGTGTTTACTTCGTCAGCTATCTCTTTCTTTTCCTCCTTGACTTCCCATTGATTGATTAATTTCTCTTTTAAATGTGGTTTTACCTTTAACAATTCTTCAAAAGTTAGGGTACATGGGATTTTTACCTCTCTAAGGCGTTGTATGATCTCCGATGTTTGGACTGATGGGTTCGTTTCTCGTTTCCTCATTGAGGGAATGCGATACAATTCTGAATTGTGCTCGTACTCCCCGGTGTAGTTGGGCAGTTCCTTTACATCTTCCTCTCCTTTGTCACTTGCATCCATTGGAAAAATTTCCTCGGAATTTAGTTCAGGTATTGATCCCTCTATTTCATTTTCTGCTTCTAATTCTTCAAAGGGTGGTTCAATTCCTTCAACCTTCTTCCATTTGTCCTCTTGAACACGTGCCCATAGATCCTTAGTCCATTCTCCTTCTACTTCGGGAACTATGGATCCTTCCTTTCTCTCGACACCACGTTCGTCATTCTGTGGTCTATTTACTTCAGGCTTTTCCTGAGTGTTTACACACTCTTGGAATTCTCCTTCAGAAATTCGGGTGTTGGGTAACGGCGATGCAGGTTTTTCTAAGGTTTGTTGTGCAATTTCTATCAGTTTCTTGCAGATCTCCAGTCTTTCTTTTTCTAAGTCGCCTCTTGGATATTCTCTCTTGTGTTGCTCTATGGTAGGTCTTGCTCTTATTCGTGCCTTATATGCCTGAATCCACATGGCTAATCCTTCAGGCATAGGATCTGCTAACACTGATCCTACCTCTTCTTTTTTGTATTGTTCATTTTTAATTTCTTCCTTCTTTCTCTGTTCCTCTTTTGAATTTTGTTCGTTCCTTTCATTTTCCTTTTTCTGCCGTAATTTCTTTTCTTTTAGCCTCTCTCTTCGGTGCTTCCATCTCTGGGACCTTTTACTTACAATACTTTTCTCTGGTTCTTCTAAGTCTTCAACTCTTTGAGGGGTGGGTGTGTCCCTCTCCTTGTCACTTTGGTTGTTCTCATCCATTTTATCAGGGGTCTCTTTGGCTTTGGCTCTCGTTATTGCTTTCAATGGTACTGTGTACTCTTTATAACTCCCTGATGATTCAATTACCTCTATTACGTTGATTTGTACATTCGATGTAACCTTGTTGGGATTCTTTGGGCAGTCTCTGAAAAGATGTTCCTTACCACAATCACTACAGTAGCCTTCCCAGGCTCGTTGTGGTGGGGGTGGGTTTGGCAATGTGCATTCCCTGATATAGTGATCACCTCCACACCTGTAACATGGTCCTCTGGGTACAGGCGGTCTGTTCATGGGTCGGGGTGGTATGGTTGCTCTAGGAGCGGTATACATCAATGACACATAATCCTGCTCATAACTGTATGAACTATCTGGTGCTTCCATGCCATAGGCATATGGTTCATACAATTGTCCATATTCCATCATTGAGTTTTCATAATTAGAGTATGTTCCTTGACTAGGATCATAAAACGGGTCATATGGTTCACTACTAGTCAAAGGTGTGGCTGGCACTATAGCTCTCTCTAGGTTTTCTTCAGGTTGGGCAATCTTGACTGGGACAACGTTCTGAGGATGGGGCGGTTGTTGTCCTAGTACTGGCTGTGGTTGTATGTATCCCTGATAAGCATATGGTCGCGGTGCTGGGGCCTGTGGCTGATAAGAGGGATACCTAAACGCTTCACCACCCTGATGATTCTGAGGGTATCCGTACGGTCTCGTATATTGCTGTGCAGGTCTTGCTTGCCTATTGTAGGGACAATTTTCTGTGCTATGATTTGTGTATTTTTGTTCCACACTGCAATATTGTAGAGGTCCTGGGACAGTGGGTCTATTATAACCATAAGCAGGTGGTGGAACTACTCCCCTAGTACACAAGTGGGAAGGATGATCACCTCCGCAATGCATACACCTTCTAAGCATGGGTACTCTCATTGGATTATTGGGGTAGTTCCTTTGTCCTTGAATGTTCAACTTTTTCGCTAACAATTCGGCTATTTCCTCTACGTTGTTTTTAGGGATGGATGCGTTACTGGTCGAATCTTCGGTTTTAGAGCTTCCTTGAGGTATTTTCAGATCCTCCGCTAGGTTATCTTCTAAATCTATGCATTCCTTCATGCATTCTTGCAAGGTCTGAACCCTTTTTACATACACCAATGATCTCAAGGATCCGTTCAATAGTCCTTCCAAAAATAATGACACCATTTTATTTTGTGTTGGCCTCTCTTCCACTGGGCATCTGTCTACATATTGCTTGAATCTTCTGGCAGCCAATCTCACTGACTCGGTAGGGACTTGTTTGAAGCTATGGATTAATGATGAAGAATTGTTTTTAATTCCTGATTTAGTAAATTCCTCAATCATTTCTTGGTATACTTGCTCCATGTTCTGAAAGGTATTAGGGTCCAATGGTTGAAACCATGCCAAAGCTGTGTCTGACAGTGTAAGACCAAAGGACTCATATTGAATCAAAAAGTCTTCTACCTGTTCGGCTCTGATTACTTGTTTAAATTCCGCTATATGATTATAAGGTTCACTAGAGCCATCATAGTGATTTCTCATACATTTGGCAACTTGGATTGGCCTTAGTCGTCTTCCTGCTTCGGGTTGTCTAGGCATCACTGGGAAAATAGGTCTTCCTATAGGTATGCCTGGTCCTCTTACTACCGGCGGTCTGACTGGAGCATGAACTCCATGTCTGGGGTCAATAGTTGGTTGAGGTCGGTAGTTAGGGTTGTTTACAGGCATTGCGAACTGTACAGGAGGTCTGAAGGGGATTTGAGTTGGTTGTGTTTGTTGGGTTTGTTGTGTTTGGCCCGACTGTTGGTATGAATCATTATGGGAAGTTCCCAGTGGGTTTCTTGATGTAGTGGCTTGGTCTCTAGGTGGGAACACTGGGATGTTCTGGTATTTCAACTCCGCTCTTTCTACTTCTGTTATGGGCCAGTATCTTCTCTGATTTTTATCCAGATAAGTGATAATGGTGGAAAAATCAGGATCTTGCAATTCATAAATGGTGACTGGATTAGGAGCAGCTTCCCAAATTGAGGAATGTGCTCTAAGGAGATGCTCCATCCCATTGATCAAATATACATCTATTAAGGTGTCATCTTGGGGGATTAGATCTGCTCTCCAAATCCTCGCAACTGTAGATCTTCCTCTAGGCGTGGTTACTTGCTCTTCATTCCCTCCTTCATTTACGTTTGAAGTATTATTTTCTTCACCAATTTCGTTGATGTTCTCTGGGTGTTCTGTGACAACATACTGTATATCCCTTTTGTCCATGTAAAGTCCTCCTACGTATTTGACTGCGGGTCTAGGCACTATGTAAGCCTCTGAAGCTTTCTTTAACCTAGCCACAGATCTGTTTAGACCATCCAGATAAATGGGGACCTCATTGTGGTTAGTGTTCACATACTCCAAGGAGGTTCTGTACTCTCCCTCAATGATTGACATCATGCCAATCATGGGTACCGTGTTCTGCATATCCTCTGAAGCCATGGGAATTTCTTCCTCTGACTCACTGGAGGTCTCGGAATAATGTGAACGGTTACTCGGTTCTGCTATACTCCCTACAGAAGAAATTACACTTCTTCGGCTTCCTAGGGTTCTTCCGGATCTCAGGTTCATTCACTTCTAAACTCTGCTCAGTCTTTGCTACCCTTGGGCCTTTGGTACTCTTCACTACAAGTCAAAAATTTCTAGAAGCCTTTGGCTGAAAAAAATGACTAAAAAAGAATTTTTTCAGAACACGATACTTGTCTCCCAAAACTCCACGATACACGATTTCTGTGTTCAGACGATACCCGATACTTGGGTCAAAACGATATACGATAATTCAATCCCGACGATATTCGATACTTGGATCAGGCGATACTCGATAGGTGGGAAGTATCGCGATCTTTGATCTAAGCGATCTCTAGGCCAAACGATACTTGGCAAGAAACGATATACGATACTTGGGATCCTACGATACACGATCTCTGAATTGAAACGATCGACGATACACGATAGTTGGTAAGTAACGCGATACACGATACTTAACCCAAACAATACGCGACCAACAATCGCCGATACTTGAACGAAACGATACGCGATCTTTGGCAAGTATCGCGATCTCTGTGAAACGATACACGATACTTAAGCCAAACGATACACGATCCTTCTCCAAACGATCGCTGGCAAAACGATACACGATACTTATCAGGTATCGCGATCTTTGACTAAACGATACTTCTCAAGTATCGTGATCGGCACGAAACGATACACGATCGACGGGAAATATCGCGATACTCGACCACAGGAGCAAAACGATACTTGCTAAGTATCGCGATACTCGACCGCGAGAGTAAAACGATACTTGACCCTTAGACAAATTTTGAAAAATATTTTTGAAGTTTTGATTTGGACCCCTTGATCTCCTAGTTCCTCTCTCCTCTCCTCACTCACTGTATCAATCAAAGCACTCCTTTTACCCCCTGTGGATCTCAGGCGATACCTGGCGCAGATCGTTTTACTCTTATATTGGACTATTTGAATGATCAAAAAGATCTAGCAACTGAGTGGCTCACCTTTGATGCTCTTTCTCACTCTTCTAGCACCCTTTTCTTGCTTCAAGCCGCTCCACAAGCTCAAACACGATACTCGGCAGCTCGCGATACTCGATAGCTCTCCCACGATACTTGCTCAGAAACAAGTGATTTGCAAAATGATTTTTTTTTTGGCTTTTATAGTTGGTTTTTTCTTGCTTACAAAAAGGAAACTTTTCTGAACAAAACTAAACTCTATCCTAATGACTTGGTCTACTCTCTAACCACTCCTACTCTCCTCTTACTACTCCTAAACCTGAAAGTTATCACATACACCTCGGGGATGTGAAGTAACAAGTGCTGAAGTGACTGACTACTTGCCAAAGGGCAATTTCACCTCTACAAGTACGATTCGATCACACTCGATCTATAACCATCACGAAGGCACCTTGGTTGAGTGTTCCCCGGCAACGGCGCCAAAAACGTGTATACTTGAGCCGAGACGACTCAAGGACTTGTGCCAAAGAGACTATACCTCAATTGCCACACAAGTGCATATAGTGGGTACTTTAACACACATTTAAATGTCAATCCTAAGGAACGACTTACCAAGTGTATGAAGACGTGTGCACACGTGATAGAATATGAAGTGGTTTAGCTAGCATGCATGAGGAAAGACTACTACCTCTCACACTCTCTGAAATACTGAAAGTGTTTGCCGCAAGCCTCTTACAGCAGTTTTGGTATTTTGAGGTTTTCTCCCAACCCAGAACTCTGAATATAGGCAATAGGGTACTCGTTTCGAAGCTCTCGATGAGACGCATCCAACGGTGGTGGTTTCACTCAATTCTGACCACTCTGCTTCAAGTTATGGCAAAAACAGTGAATGACGGGAATCACAAATACCCGCGCCACAGCTTCTCTTAGCTTACGCACGCACTACAACAGCTCAAAACCAAGGGGAAGGGGTAGACAACAGTCCTACACATGCATTACAAACATAACACACACATACCAGAGCAAAATGAAGATCAAAATCAGCAAGAAAGAGGCAAACTCGAAAATTTGAAGAGCTCCTTCTTCACAATGGCAAGAGGTCCTTTACAAAGAGTCACCAAGTGACTTATATACATGAGCCCTAAGTTTGGTCCTTTCACACAAGAGACCGGCACTTTATTCGCTAAGAGACTAATTTCCTACTATTGTACATGGGTAATCTCTACTCTTCTGTGGGGATGCATCTAGAGGACTCCTCTAGTGCATTTACAATGTAGATATATTACAAAAATGAATATGATACAAAAGTTTAGTGTCCAAATCGGAAAAATTTTGGGGCCCGTCTTTTTCTCTGCTTTGTACTTCTTTAGCTCTACAACACTCTCTCCCTCTTCGTCTCTGTCGTCCCTTGACAGACTTTGCTTCTTGTTATCCGTTTACTTCTTCTCTCCGCACGCTTCCCTTGGTCAGTGTTGTCTGTAGTTAAACAGACATGCAGATTTGATGGCCTTATTGATTCAAGCTCTACTACTCGAGAGCCTGTTGCACTTGTCTTGCCTGTTGACTTGGGTTGCCACGCACGCCACCAGTGACTAGGAATGTGCTGTTCTTAGTCACCCTCTTAAACTTTTCAGCCTCTACCCCTTTATAACTTTTGGTCCTCTGATTTGTCCTGGTTGCACACATCTGACCCTGTTGTATTGCTTTGAGGCTGTTTGCTTTTTTCCACCGTGCATGACCTGGATGTTTTGCCTTTTTGCCTGATGCGTGCCCCTGCGGGGCTCTGTGCAGAGATGGGTGTTGCGCCCCTACGGGGCTTCTTACAGAGATATATCTTCAGATATTGCTTTTTAGTGAAGCTGCTTCTTTCGTTGTCTTCTTCTTTTCTTCTTCTTACTCGATTCTCCCTCAACACTCCACATAACTCGAACTAGAAGTTTCCTTGCTCCTTGTATCCTCTGATTTGGTAGGCTCCTGGGTGGTTTTGAGATCCTCAGCTAAGTTATCTTCCAAATCTATGCACTCCTGAAGACATTCACTTAGGGTTTGTAGTCGTTTTACGTATACTAAGATTCTCAATGTTCCATTGGTTAGACCATCTAAAAACAACGATATCATTTTTTGCTGAGAAGGTCTCTCTGTCACAGGGCATCGGGCTACGTATTGCTTAAATCTTCGTGCTGCATTTTTTACTGTCTCATTAGGAGCTTGTTTGAAACTATGTATTAAGGATGATGAATTGTGCTTGATCCCTCGCTTAGTGAATTCCCAAATAAGTTCTTGGAAGAATTGTTCAATATGTTCAAAGCAACTTGGATCCAAGGATTGAAACCAGGTCAAGGCTATTCCTGTGAGGGTTAGCCCAAAGGATTCATATTGCATGAAAAAGTCATCCACTTGCTCCGCTCGCAATACCTGCTTGAATTCTGCAATGTGGTCATACGGATCTCCTGTGCCATCGTAACGATTTCGCATACATTTGGCCAATTGGATTGGTCTCCGTATTTTGCCGGGTTCTGGGGTTTGACTTATGATGGGATAAGCTGATTTTACTAGGTCTATTCCTACTCCTACACCTTGGGGTGGTTCTTCCCCAAATGTGGTTCTATTCAGATTTCCCATTCCCTGGCTAGTGTGGCTATGGGGTTTAATTCCTGGCATGGTGAATTGCTCATGTGGTCCATTGGGTATACTACCTTGGCTCCTTTGTCCTAACATCACATTTTTTGTTCTTTGCTGGGTCTCAAATGGGTTTTGCGAGGTAGTTGCCTGATCTCGAGCTAATTCTCCTCTTTCATTAATCTGATCCAGGTTTTCAGTTACTACATAGATCTAGCCCATCTTGTCCATGTAGAATCCATCTTCGTACTTGACAGCTGGCCTTGGGACTATTTCTAATTCTGTAGTGTTTATCATTCTTGCTACTGACCTATGTAGAACATCGAGGTAGATGGGTATTCCTTGCAAATTAGTGCATATGTATTGAAGAGACATTCGATATTCTGCTTCCACTATAGACATAAAATCTTCCCTAGGTATTGAACTACGCATGTCTTCGAAAGCCAAGAGTCTTTCCCAGTTAAATGACATTTCTGGCTCACTCGTCAGTGAACTCAGCACGTAGTGCTAACCACTGAGTTGTGAGTCCCTGACTTGGTTGTGTGGTTGACACTAGGTTCAAATGATTTGGTACTTTATCTATCTTTTCCTAAGTATCAACTTGAGCTTAGGTTCATAAGCCTTGTCTACAAGTCCAAAAGTGTCATTTGAATAGCTCAAAATCTTGTGGAACCCCTTGCTTCCTAGTCCAACCTGAGGGTCAACTTCAAAATACCCTATCTAATAATCTTGATATTAACTTTACCATAACCAGTGGAAGTTTTGGTTGTACTCCCCACGAGCTTTCCAACAAACTCAAAATCATAGCAAACGGATTTCGTATGAGAAAGTTATGCCAGTTGTTAAGGCTCTTGAGCCCAAGGAAAAAGTGAGTATACGAGACTTTATTTTGTTCAAATCCCTCGCAATCAGTCTACTTGGATTACCTAGAGCCCACAATTATCTCGAAATGGATTTTTCTTATGGCTATGCACTAGCTCATACGTTCCCGGTAAACGCACCAAATGAACAAGCTCTTAATGCCGCAGGAAAAAGTGGTTTTACGAGGTTTTATTTTGTTCACCCTACTGGTGTTAAGTCAACTTTTCATATTCTAAGTCTTCGATTGTATCCGAATGTATTTGTGTAAACGAGAGGAATGGGAATCGAAGCATGGTCATATATGGATTCTTGACTTTAATTATCGACCCTTGCAATCTCGCCTTTTCCTTACTTATCTTCTCTCCATGTCTCTTGCTCTTCTTCTATTGCTATTTCTTTCTCTCACTCGCTCTCTCATACTGCTTCACTTGCTCTTCTTGCCTTTTTCCCTTATACCCACTTCTCTCGGACACCCCCTAGTACATATGCCTGCACTCCCAATCCCCTTTCCCTTCTCACACACTTCCCCACATATGCATATATTCTTATGCACTCTCATACATCACCACACTCTTACACACCGTGCACGCACACACTCATTCTCACTTTCTCACATACTCTTTACACGCATACACTTATACACACACTCTCTCATCAACTGGATCTTGACCCAAATTGGCGGCAGAACGTATAAGCACTGTGATTATATCCTTCGCACAAAATGGATATGGACCCACACAGTATGATATCATACAATACATTTGTGCATTGAACAGTAAACCGCTCAGCACAAAAAGCAGACCCTCACATGTGTAATAACTTCACATCCGACCAACATGATGATGTGTAGTCCCAAACTAGTCATAATATACATATTAAACTTCAAAGAAGCACTGATATCATGTACAATGGTAAAATATAGAGCATACAGGGAAATATTATGTCTCAGTGTGGGACAGTTTTGAAGCACTCTGCAGGCCATCTCAAGACAACAGAAGCATGAGCGATAAAAACACAGACACACACAAAGGAAAACACACGAAAACAAAAAGAAGCGATCGAAACAAACAAAAAATACCAAAAGAAAAAACGCTGGCGCCAAATAATAGCTTAAGTCTGGATTCCATAAAAAAGGGATGTCTACAGAGCAAAACTTACGATGCAACAGTATCAAACTCCCTGCCGAGTTCCAATCCCTTGTTTCTCCCCATCTTAGCCGCCTCTTCGTTGGGACCGTGTATATACTTCGCAAGTCCGAATTTCTGAAAGTGGCTTTTCACATGGTAGATGGTCAATCCTTGTACTCCCATTACTTTAAGGATGCCTTTTGGTGTTGCTCCTCTGATCTCTTTGAATTCTAAACTGAAGGCATAGATCACGACAGCATGGTGGCCCTTCTTAGAAATTCGTGACAAACATCAACCAGCGAGCTCCTAGTCAGTTGTACTATCTACTCCTCCAAGCTTATTTACTGCATCAACAAATCGCTCGTGTGGATCTGATGTCCATCTCAGCCATATGAGCACAGGGAGAACTCCCTTCCTCCCTCCATTCCAAATTCTTCTGCATCCCAGCTACAAAGAAGCAATGTTCTCCTCGGATTCCGTCCTTCCTTTCTCAGCAATTCCGACCTACGAGCTATCTCCGAAAAGGGCAGCAGTCCCACTGTTGGGATCTTCAAGAAAGCTAGAGTTCCAAGAGAAAAATGAATGTCCAGGAGTGCCTCGGTATTATCCAGAGGAGAGAGCAGACGTGAAACTGTTGCTTTCAGAGCAGACTCCTAAAATGAATACAGAAATGTCTCTCCACGTTTCGAAGCCTAGAACAGGTCCTTTTTCAGAGGGTGCGGACATCCAAAACTGCCTCCCCTTATTGCTTTGATTTCATGATGCCAAACGGCCTCCAATGCCTCATGAACATAGTCCCTGCTGAATAGTATGACATCCCTACCAATGTCATGAGTGAAGAGTACTTCCTTTTTCTCCCCTCAAAAGAATTCACACGCTGCAGCTATAAGGGGAGTTTACATCTGCTGACATAAGTGATGCTTCATGATTTTTATGCAATCAGAACTAAAAGAGGAATGTTGTTCCGTTGACTTGGTCATGTCCCAAACCTGTACAATCATTTGATGTAGAGAGTATGTGGTCACCATCAGGACTGAAACTAGCAGAATAGATGGGCCCAGAATGACCCTTCAAAAGTGTATAAGGGCTCTTTACGCCATCTGATGCCACCTCGCCAACCTCAATACTTCTATTGATGATGCTACCTTAGTAAAATCTTGTTGGATTCGTGCTTCATCTTGTTCGCATATCGGAGTTTTGCCTTGGCTAGATTCGATCAGTTCAAGAGACTCGAGGCTTGACAAACTCGGACACTAGTGCTATACTATAAAATTCTGCATTCCATTCAATCCCTCAGCCATCGACAGATAGAAGACTCTTTGTCCACCCCCAGCAACGCTCAAGCCCACCCATCACTTGCATCAGGACCCTCTGCTCTTCTGCCTCCCTTTGAACTCTGATCTACTACAAAACTCCTCCTTCGCCCCATCAGTTCCTCACAGTTTGCCTCCATTTTCTGATCATCAATGCAAATTTAGCTATTTCCTCAACATCCCCAATCAGAGGAGCTCTCTAAATTGTTCGCGTGGATGTTCCTCCATCTCCTATTTTAATCAGTAGCCACCCTTGATGCGCATCATTTTCCCCTCTTTTGTATATGCAGTATCTGCTTGGGTGCAATTTTCCTCCTTATCTGTAGCTGGTCGCGCCAACACCGAAGGGCCCCCCAGCTATAAATGAAAAGCTCATTGTGTCTGCTGATGGAAATGTAGAAGGACCTGTTGCAAATGCCCTCCTACGAATGTCCCCAAAAAAAAAAACCAAAGAAGCTCCCTACAGATGTTTCAGCTGAAGCCATTTCTTTCTCCAAGGTGCAGAAACATAAATCTGAGCCCCCCTTTTCTGTTCTTCCCCGCTAACAACGCTTCAGCCCCTGAAATTTTATCGCGCATTTTAGCAGACTTGTCACCAACTTGCAAAACTTTTACACGTTTGCCACCGACGATGCGCGTACCACCAGCCCCTTCGTACCTTATCTTCTACAGCCAAGATGAACCTCAAACACAGCGATCAAAAAGCAAGATCCCGGATGATGACCACACTTGACCTTTTTTTTCCTTTTTCTCTCCAGTGCCCCCCTATAATTGATGGACACACGACAAAGACCACTCAAGCCTAACACGAGCTCCGAAATTTGACATGTTAACATACTCCAGGCTAACCCTAGCCGAGCTTAAGCTTCAATTTGACATGTTTCATCGGGAGCCCACACATAACCCAAATCCCCACAACACAAACACATATATTCCCATCCGAGCATCATGCTCTCTCACCTCTCTTATGTCCCCCCTCGAGCGAGGAATTTGTCTCATTCATTTTTTTTTCCACATTTTTTTCTCTTTTTTCATCAATTTTTTTTTTCACATATTTACTCACACTTGCCGGCCTACGCCGAAGCTGGATACGACTCGTGGACTCGACCACCCGATCGAGTTTGTTCCACCCATCTACCAACCCAACGTAGCGCACGACACACAGACAGCTAGCCCTATGCGAAACCGACGTCGGTTCGTGGCTTTGACCACCCGGCCAAAGTGGGTCCACCCACCTATCGGCACACATAGGCGCGTAGCCACATGCACATATACATAAACATATATTTTTCTCATCTTTTTTCATTCCCGCATCTCGAGAATTAGGAGACAAAAGAAAGGACTTTTTCCCAACCCAACCAATCACGACACACACACATAAACTCCCCTCATGGACATCCCGATGAGACATATCTCCTCTCTGCTACCACTCAAGCCAAAATCTAGCCACTAATGCCATGGTCAACCCGTCCTCGCAAAACCCGCACATACTAACCACTTCGTCGACCTGAAACCTAAAAAAGTGTCACTTTAGTTCCTAAGTGTACAACACACTTGGTCCACCCGTCCTCACATCTTTGACTTGCAATCCGCAAAGCAAACCCTAATCAAACTGAAGCCGTCCTAACCGGCATCCATTGCCTCGTCTATTTTTTCATCTCCAACCTCTGCCTCGCAAAGATTCCACATGATTCGACAGCTTGCTGATATTGTCCTCTAGCCAATCGATACGGTCTGGAAGGCCACCATTCATTACTACACCTCTTAATGCCTCGAGCTTCAAAGCTAAATCCCTTATCCCTTCTTCTTTTCGCTCATCACTGCCTTGGAGTCGAAAAATCTCATCATCCACTTGATGGAACCGAACCCACATTTTCTTCTTCTCCTCTTCTAAATGGCTCATCTTTCTTTCTATTTCCAAAGGAACCTCCTCGCTCCTCCCGACTTGGCCAGACAACTTTTCAACCTCTTCTCGAATCGACCTCTCCTCCCAAATTCTACTCATATTTTCTTCATCCAGGTCATCTACCTTCTTCGACAATTCATTCTTTGTCCTTTCTAACTCTGTTCCAAACGCATCCAACCTATCCAACACCGCTTTCAGCTCTTCCTCCATTTTCCCCGTTCTCGGGTTCTCCACTTGTCCTCGCATCTCGTCGTCTTTCCGATTCATCCACCTACCAAGCTTGCTACTCAGCTTTGCATTCTCTTTTTCTACCCGTCCAACTCTCTCATCGCTCTCTGCTTGGGCACTTTTCATTTTTTCTAACTCTAGGTGGAACTCGTCACATGCCTTACCCGCTTGGTCACTGTATCGACAGATTATGCTTTGTACCTTCTCAATTTCATGCTCCATTCCCTCGACTCTCCTCATTAGGTCATCCTCGTCTCTTGAGAGCTCTTCTTCGATCGCAACTCCAAAGCAGTCGGCTACCATCAAGCCGGATCTCAAGTCCCAGACCACGTTTTCACTCTCGGGCTTCACAAGATTCTGCCTCCAACTTTTGTTTACTCTTTTCCTTTCCTTGTTTTCATTTTTCAACACGCGTACTTGCTTTTCCCAAGTTTCTAGGACCTCGACCATTTTCTCCTGATTTTCCTCTAATTTCGCTATTTTGATCCTCTCGTTATCTCGCTCTACATGCAACCAATTGACTTGACATTCCAAGCTCTTCACAAGTTCTATCAAGTCTCGATCATGAGATCGAGTGTCCTTGCTTTCACTTGCTCTCGCAGTCTCCGTCGACGAAGTAACTCCACCTTTGTCAACTTCCACATACAAAGAGGATAAACTCCTATCGGATTGATTCGTTGCGACCTTTATGTCAGTCACCTCTTTTGAGCCACACACGTGCTCGCATAGTCTCTTTTTCCCATAGTCCTCACATGTGGGGACAAAATCCAACGGGGTGCATACACGAGGGCAATATTTGGCTATATGCCCAATCTGCTCGCAACACCAGCATCTCACATAATTTGATATCGGGCCAAATCGCCACCCTCGGTTCACATGATATCTCATGGTCAGACGAGAATCTATCCATCTCCTATTTCGTTCAGAATTCATTTGCCTCATGTTGGCATTCTCAAAACCACAGGCTTGCCTTTGTTGAGCCATTTCTTCAATGAAGATCAAAGCAGATTTGGGATCGACTTGGCTGTGCCACACGATTGGGGCACCAAGCGAACTCGTAGCACTCTCTATGAGATGTGCTAAGCCAATTCCCGGCAAACGCACCAAAATGTTAAGGCTCTTGAGCCCAAGGAAAAAGTGAGTATACGAGACTTTATTTTGTTCAAATCCCTCGCAATCAGTCTACTTGGATTACCTAGAGCCCACAATTATCTCGAAATGGATTTTTCTTATGGCTATGCACTAGCTCATACGTTCCCGGCAGACGCACCAAAATGAAAGGCTTCTAAGCCCACGGAAAAGATGATTATACGAGGTTTTATTTTGTTCAAATCCCTCCGAATCGGTCCAATTGGATCACCTGGAGCCCACAATTATCTCGCAATGGATTCTTCCTATGTCTATGCACTAGCTCATAAATTCCCGACAAACGCACCAAAATGATATCGCCTCTTGGTCTAAGGGAAAGCACGTTGAACCGTGCTTATACTAGATCTACGTCACTCGAAATAGGTCCACTCTTGTTGCTTTAAGTTACTCAATCGCACTTAAATGTATCCTAAACTTCCCCTTGCATATGCACCCTCATTCCAACTAATTCCCGTTTCCCATTCTCCTTCCTACCCTCAACTCTTTCTTCTCACTCACCCATGTACGCTTGCACCCATATACACTCACACTCGCAACCTTACATGTACTCACACGCACATGTGCATTCACACTCTCTTCTCAATCTCGTACCCAAACTGCCCACCGACATATCTCAACCACACTCCCACTCTTTTTCTATATCGAATCTCACCCTACTCTACTCTCTCACAGCATCACACATACAACCTCACATCCGAACCCACACTTCTTCCATGCTCATGTTCCTCCACCCCATTTTCCTTCTCATATACCCATTTTTTTTTTTAAAGATAGAATTCTCCTCCCTGTACCATAATCAAGGTAGGCAAATAGTCAGATACAAAATAATTTACATTCGTGAGTTCCATCACGTGCCGTGAGAACAGCAATCATTGCAAATAGCTATTATAGCACAACAACCGGTCTTAACTTGTATCTATGATTACGCAGGGGAAAGAAAATATCCCTTGTTCGCTGGATGCGAAACCTGCAGACCTTTTTGACTACTCCTTAGACCTCTTGAGGCTATTTGGACATTATTACGGAATGTCGTATGACTTAGAGTCGACTTGATACATGGGTGTTACACGTCAATCCAACTATGGGAGAACCTTGCAACTATGAACAACTTTACATCAATAGGGAAAACAAAATATGGCACGAACTCCACCACGCGTCCACATACTTATTGCTCCAGCATCAACAGAGATAAATGATACAAGCAGGAGCTTGAGATGAATGCTGCACTTCCATCCTCCAGCAGCTTGAAGATAGGCGAAGTCCATGAGATAGATAGTTTGAGGACGTGACATGGAATACAATGTTGCAATGAACAAAACGATGCCTGCGCAAGCCAAGATGCTGAAAAATCCAAACTAGAATGCCTTCCATAGCTGACCGAAATCTTGCTCAGAATGTGCCCCCAGCTCCATGTGTAGAGAGTCTCAAAGCCGCTGCCTAAGTCTGATAGAGAAGTTCATAGACCCATTACGCATGATCTCCATAGACAAAAGAGCCTGCTTCCCCACCATTGCAGTAGACACAGAATTACATGGCGAAGCCTTGCAGTTCTTTCGAAGGTAAAATGACACTGCCATTCTAGAAGCATTCCACCAAACGCCATGCACATAAGCGTAGGAACTAAGAATGTTGGAATAGCACAAATCCCAACACTGTAAAAGCAATACAGACACCGCTCCTTTTCTACTTCAAAGGAAAGCCTTTCGAAGAAGGCTACAAGTCCAAGTTCTTATGACGATGGACACCGCGAGACTCAACTGCAGCTCTGCTACCACGTGTTGGATTTGGCGCTGCCGTAGTGGTGGTAAGCACGGTGAGCCATGGAAATTCTCACGCATGGTCAGCAAGTAGACACCACACAGAGAAAAAAATAGAAGAGAGTGAGAGGACGCTCCCCTGCTGAGACAAGGACACTGTGAGATAAGGTGGAGAGAGAATCGTTTCTCTACGTGGCATCTGCACAAAAATGATGATGAAATGTGCCTTTTGCAAGAATATTGTAACCAATTCTTTGGAGTGATGATCTGTTCCCGTCCAATGGAAATCATACATAGTTCCACTCATACTGCTCTTGATCCATGCATCCACAATTGATTGGACCTTAATACCACCAACTATCAACTCTTCCTTGCGAAATACCTATATTCAAACAAATACTTTCCAAAATGGAGCATGTTAGTGCATAAAGATTGCAAACTTTTCAGCTAACATACTTCCCTCTTCTTATTTGCGAAGTCGTCCCCGACGAGCCAAATATGTTCCTGCACTCAAATCATCCAACATGTGCTCATCACTCAATCAAATACAAATCTTTACCTTGTATGCCTATTCTCTTCTTCCTCGATGTAGCACCTACAATCGCCCTCATACAATCCTCGATCAATACCAAAATCCAATCATTCCACTTACCTTCTTTGTCCATCCTTTCGCATCTTCATCGACATATCCACCTCTCTGCAACTTCATCAAAACATTAGAACCTTTTTCATCAAATCACAATATGTACAACCAAAATGAAAAGACAATCATATTCTCATCCACATCACACATATATACTCAACACACACATCATGATCCCATATCACACATGCATTCTCGTCACGCACAACACACATGCAAGCAGAAGACATGTCCACATTCCCTCTCGTCACTCTTCTAGACTGTTCGTTCAACACGTCACAAATCTCTGTTCCACATGCATACTCAACACACTTTCCACACACACCATATACAATCAAAACCATTCCCCACTTTTATTTTTGATACTCTTCTTGGCCATACGATCGCTTTCCTGATTTCTTTTTCTCGTTTCTAGCTGAGTTCTCTCGCCGATTGTTCATTCCCCTTCCCACCTAGGGTTTCCACTACCCACTTTTCTTTTTCATCGACTCTTAGTTCTTTTTCCGCTTTTCAACTAAATTCTATGCTAGGTCACCACCACCTCTTCTAAATTGATGGACACACGACAAAGACCACTCAAGCCTAACACGAGCTCACTCTAACAAGATCACTCATCATCAACGCGATTCAGGACTTCTCAAGTTGTCATACCACCTAAGAGCCAAACTGAACACTTCTGGAAGGTTTGCAGACAAACAATGCAACTAGCACGATTGGATCCTTCAAGTCCAAGCTTTCCATAGACACATCGCAACCAAAACCCTAGCCAAGCTTAAGCTTCAATTTGACATGTTTCATCGGGAGCCCACACATAACCCAAATCCCCACAACACAAACACATATATTCCCATCCGAGCATCATGCTCTCTCACCTCTCTTATGTCCCCCCTCGAGCGAGGAATTTGTCTCATTCATTTTTTTTTCCACATTTTTTTCTCTTTTTTCATCAATTTTTTTTTTCACATATTTACTCACACTTGCCGGCCTACGCCGAAGCTGGATACGACTCGTGGACTCGACCACCCGATCGAGTTTGTTCCACCCATCTACCAACCCAACGTAGCGCACGACACACAGACAGCTAGCCCTATGCGAAACCGACGTCGGTTCGTGGCTTTGACCACCCGGCCAAAGTGGGTCCACCCACCTATCGGCACACATAGGCGCGTAGCCACATGCACATATACATAAACATATATTTTTCTCATCTTTTTTCATTCCTGCATCTCGAGAATTAGGAGACAAAAGAAAGGACTTTTTCCCAACCCAACCAATCACGACACACACACATAAACTCCCCTCATGGACATCCCGATGAGACATATCTCCTCTCTGCTACCACTCAAGCCAAAATCCAGCCACTAATGCCATGGTCAACCCGTCCTCGCAAAACCCGCACATACTAACCACTTCGTCGACCTGAAACCTAAAAAAGTGTCACTTTAGTTCCTAAGTGTACAACACACTTGGTCCACCCGTCCTCACATCTTTGACTCACAATCCGCAAAGCAAACCCTAATCAAACTCAAGCCGTCCTAACCGGCATCCATTGCCTCGTCTATTTTTTCATCTCCAACCTCTGCCTCGCAAAGATTCCACATGATTCGACAGCTTGCTGATATTGTCCTCTAGCCAAACGATATGGTCTGGAAGGCCACCATTCATTACTACACCTCTTAATGCCTCGAGCTTCAAAGCTAAATCCCTTATCCCTTCTTCTTTTCGCTCATCACTGCCTTGGAGTCGAAAAATCTCATCATCCACTTGATGGAACCGAACCCACATTTTCTTCTTCTCCTCTTCTAAATGGCTCATCTTTCTTTCTATTTCCAAAGGAACCTCCTCGCTCCTCCCGACTTGGCCAGACAACTTTTCAACCTCTTCTCGAATCGACCTCTCCTCCCAAATTCTACTCATATTTTCTTCATCCAGGTCATCTACCTTCTTCGACAATTCATTCTTCGTCCTTTCTAACTCTGTTCCGAACGCATCCAACCTATCCAACACCGCTTTCAGCTCTTCCTCCATTTTCCCCGTTCTCGGGTTCTCCACTTGTCCTCGCATCTCGTCGTCTTTCCGATTCATCCACCTACCAAGCTTGCTACTCAGCTTTGCATTCTCTTTTTCTACCCGTCCAACTCTCTCATCGCTCTCTGCTTGGGCACTTTTCATTTTTTCTAACTCTAGGTGGAACTCGTCACATGCCTTACCCGCTTGGTCACTGTATCGACAGATTATGCTTTGTACCTTCTCAATTTCATGCTCCATTCCCTCGACTCTCCTCATTAGGTCATCCTCGTCTCTTGAGAGCTCTTCTTCGATCGCAACTCCAAAGCAGTCGGCTACCATCAAGCCGGATCTCAAGTCCCAGACCACGTTTTCACTCTCGGGCTTCACAAGATTCTGCCTCCAGCTTTTGTTTACTCTTTTCCTTTCCTTGTTTTCATTTTTCAACACGCGTACTTGCTTTTCCCAAGTTTCTAGGACCTCGGCCATTTTCTCCTGATTTTCCTCTAATTTCGCTATTTTGATCCTCTCGTTATCTCGCTCTACATGCAACCAATTGACTTGACATTCCAAGCTCTTCACAAGTTCTATCAAGTCTCGATCATGAGATCGAGTGTCCTTGCTTTCACTTGCTCTCGCAGTCTCCGTCGACGAAGTAACTCCACCTTTGTCAACTTCCACATACAAAGAGGATAAACTCCTATCGGATTGATTTGTTGCGACCTTTATGTCAGTCACCTCTTTTGAGCCACACACGTGCTCGCATAGTCTCTTTTTCCCATAGTCCTCACATGTGGGGACAAAATCCAACGGGGTGCATACACGAGGGTAATATTTGGCTATATGCCCAATCTGCTCGCAACACCAGCATCTCACATAATTTGATATCGGGCCAAATCGCCACCCTCGGTTCACATGATATCTCATGGTCAGACGAGAATCTATCCATCTCCTATTTCCTTCAGAATTCATTTGCCTCATGTTGGCATTCTCAAAACCACAGGCTTGCCTTTGTTGAGCCATTTCTTCAATGAAGATCAAAGCAGATTTGGGATCGACTTGGCTGTGCCACACGATTGGGGCACCAAGCGAACTCGTAGCACTCTCTATGAGATGTGCTAAGCCAATTCCCGGAAAACGCACCAAAATGTTAAGGCTCTTGAGCCCAAGGAAAAAGTGAGTATACGAGACTTTATTTTGTTCAAATCCCTCGCAATCAGTCTACTTGGATTACCTAGAGCCCACAATTATCTCGAAATGGATTTTTCTTATGGCTATGCACTAGCTCATACGTTCCCGGCAGACGCACCAAAATGAAAGGCTTCTAAGCCCACGGAAAAGATGATTATACGAGGTTTTATTTTGTTCAAATCCCTCCGAATCGGTCCAATTGGATCACCTGGAGCCCACAATTATCTCGCAATGGATTCTTCCTATGTCTATGCACTAGCTCATAAATTCCCGACAAACGCACCAAAATGATATCGCCTCTTGGTCTAAGGGAAAGCACGTTGAACCGTGCTTATACTAGATCTACGTCACTCGAAATAGGTCCACTCTTGTTGCTTTAAGTTACTCAATCGCACTTAAATGTATCCTAAACTTCCCCTTGCATATGCACCCTCATTCCAACTAATTCCCGTTTCCCATTCTCTTTCCTACCCTCAACTCTTTCTTCTCCCTCACCCATGTACGCTTGCACCCATATACACTCACACTCGCAACCTTACATGTACTCACATGCACATGTGCATTCACACTCTCTTCTCAATCTCGTACCCAAACTGCCCACCGGCATATCTCAACCACACTCCCACTCTTTTTCTATATCGAATCTCACCCTACTCTACTCTCTCACAGCATCACACATACAACCTCACATCCGAACCCACACTTCTTCCATGCTCATGTTCCTCCACCCCATTTTCCTTCTCATATACCCATTTTTTTTTTTAAAGATAGAATTCTCCTCCCTGTACCATAATCAAGGTAGGCAAATAGTCAGATACAAAATAATTTACATTCGTGAGTTCCATCACGTGCCGTGAGAACAGCAATCATTGCAAATAGCTATTATAGCACAACAACCGGTCTTAACTTGTATCTATGATTACGCAGGGGAAAGAAAATATCCCTTGTTCGCTGGATGCGAAACCTGCAGACCTTTTTGACTACTCCTTAGACCTCTTGAGGCTATTTGGACATTATTACGGAATGTCGTATGACTTAGAGTCGACTTGATACATGGGTGTTACACGTCAATCCAACTATGGGAGAACCTTGCAACTATGAACAACTTTACATCAATAGGGAAAACAAAATATGGCACGAACTCCACCACGCGTCCACATACTTATTGCTCCAGCATCAACAGAGATAAATGATACAAGCAGGAGCTTGAGATGAATGCTGCACTTCCATCCTCCAGCAGCTTGAAGATAGGCGAAGTCCATGAGATAGATAGTTCGAGGACGTGACATGGAATACAATGTTGCAATGAACAAAACGATGCCTACGCAAGCCAAGATGCTGAAAAATCCAAACTGGAATGCCTTCCATAGCTGACCGAAATCTTGCTCAGAATGTGCCCCCAGCTCCATGTGTAGAGAGTCTCAAAGCCGCTGCCTAAGTCTGACAGAGAAGTTCATAGACCCATTACGCATGATCTCCATAGACAAAAGAGCCTGCTTCCCCACCATTGCAGTAGACACAGAATTACATGGCGAAGCCTTGCAGTTCTTTCGAAGGTAAAATGACACTGCCATTCTAGAAGCATTCCACCAAACGCCATGCACATAAGCGTAGGAACTAAGAATGTTGGAACAGCACATATCCCAACACTGTAAAAGCAATACAGACACCGCTCCTTTTCTACTTCAAAGGAAAGCCTTTCGAAGAAGGCTACAAGTCCAAGTTCTTATGACGATGGACACCGCGAGACTCAACTGCAGCTCTGCTACCAGGTGTTGGATTTGGCGCTGCCGTAGTGGTGGTAAGCACGGTGAGCCATGGAAATTCTCACGCATGGTCAGCAAGTAGACACCACACAGAGAAAAAAATAGAAGAGAGTGAGAGGACGCTCCCCTGCTGAGACAAGGACACTGTGAGATAAGGTGGAGAGAGAATCGTTTCTCTACGTGGCATCTGCACAAAAATGACGATGAAATGTGCCTTTTGCAAGAATATTGTAACCAATTCTTTGGAGTGATGATCTGTTCCCGTCCAATGGAAATCATACATAGTTCCACTCATACTGCTCTTGATCCATGCATCCACAATTGATTGGACCTTAATACCACCAACTATCGACTCTTCCTTGCGAAATACCTATATTCAAACAAATACTTTCCAAAATGGAGCATGTTAGTGCATAAAGATTGCAAACTTTTCAGCTAACATACTTCCCTCTTCTTATTTGCGAAGTCGTCCCCGACGAGCCAAATATGTTCCTGCACTCAAATCATCCAACATGTGCTCATCACTCAATCAAATACAAATCTTTACCTTGTATGCCTATTCTCTTCTTCCTCGATGTAGCACCTACAATCGCCCTCATACAATCCTCGATCAATACCAAAATCCAATCATTCCACTTACCTTCTTTGTCCATCCTTTCGCATCTTCATCGACATATCCACCTCTCTGCAACTTCATCAAAACATTAGAACCTTTTTCATCAAATCACAATATGTACAACCAAAATGAAAAGACAATCATATTCTCATCCACATCACACATATATACTCAACACACACATCATGATCCCATATCACACATGCATTCTCGTCACGCACAACACACATGCAAGCAGAAGACATGTCCACATTCCCTCTCGTCACTCTTCTAGACTGTTCGTTCAACACGTCACAAATCTCTGTTCCACATGCATACTCAACACACTTTCCACACACACCATATATAATCAAAACCATTCCCCACTTTTATTTTTGATACTCTTCTTGGCCATACGATCGCTTTCCTGATTTCTTTTTCTCGTTTCTAGCTGAGTTCTCTCGCCGATTGTTCATTCCCCTTCCCACCTAGGGTTTCCACTACCCGCTTTTCTTTTTCATCGACTCTTTGTTCTTTTTCCGCTTTTCAACTAAATTCTATGCTAGGTCACCACCACCTCTCCTAAATTGATGGACACACGACAAAGACCACTCAAGCCTAACACGAGCTCACTCTAACAAGATCACTCATCATCAACGCGATTCAGGACTTCTCAAGTTGTCATACCACCTAAGAGCCAAACTGAACACTTCTGGAAGGTTTGCAGACAAACAATGCAACTAGCACGATTGGATCCTTCAAGTCCAAGCTTTCCATAGACACATCGCAACCAAAACCCTAGCCGAGCTTAAGCTTCAATTTGACATGTTTCATCGAGAGCCCACACATAACCCAAATCCCCACAACACAAACACATATATTCCCATCCGAGCATCATGCTCTCTCAGCTCTCTTATGTCCCCCCTCGAGCGAGGAATTTGTCTCATTCATTTTTTTTTCCACATTTTTTTCTCTTTTTTCATCAATTTTTTTTTTCACATATTTACTCACACTTGCCGGCCTACGCCGAAGCTGGATACGACTCGTGGACTCGACCACCCGATCGAGTTTGTTCCACCCATCTACCAACCCAACGTAGCGCACGACACACAGACAGCTAGCCCTATGCAAAACCGACGTCGGTTCGTGGCTTTGACCACCCGGCCAAAGTGGGTCCACCCACCTATCGGCACACATAGGCGCGTAGCCACATGCACATATACATAAACATATATTTTTCTCATCTTTTTTCATTCCCGCATCTCGAGAATTAGGAGACAAAAGAAAGGACGTTTTCCCAACCCAACCAATCATGACACACACACATAAACTCCCCTCATGGACATCCCGATGAGACATATCTCCTCTCTGCTACCACTCAAGCCAAAATCCAGCCACTAATGCCATGGTCAACCCGTCCTCGCAAAACCCGCACATACTAACCACTTCGTCGACCTGAAACCTAAAAAAGTGTCACTTTAGTTCCTAAGTGTACAACACACTTGGTCCACCCGTCCTCACATCTTTGACTGGCAATCCGCAAAGCAATCCCTAATCAAACTCAAGCCGTCCTAACCGGCATCCATTGCCTCGTCTATTTTTTCATCTCCAACCTCTGCCTCACAAAGATTCCACATGATTCGACAGCTTGCTGATATTGTCCTCTAGCCAAACGATACGGTCTGGAAGGCCACCATTCATTACTACACCTCTTAATGCCTCGAGCTTCAAAGCTAAATCCCTTATCCCTTCTTCTTTTCGCTCATCACTGCCTTGGAGTCGAAAAATCTCATCATCCACTTGATGGAACCGAACCCACATTTTCTTCTTCTCCTCTTCTAAATGGCTCATCTTTCTTTC
>CM035406.1:130439263-130451763 GCA_020310875.1 Ceratopteris richardii
GAATTGAGACACAAGTTAGACCCCAAGGCAGATAGGTGTATATTTCTTGGATATTCTTCAGAGAAAAAGGGTTTTAGATGCTATAACCCTTGCACCAAAGAGATTAAGGTATCTAGGGATGTAATATTTGATGAGTTGCTGCCTTGGTATGGTAGCAAAGACGTGTTCAGGTTGACGATGCATATGAAGCCGAGAAGAAGTTCAAAGAGCAACAACAAAACATGGAGATAAGTGTTCCAATCACTTCAAGCACACCATCAGAGGAGAGTACTACCTCAACTTGGCATGGAAGGACAAGGAATGAAGCTCATACAAGTGAAGGAAATAGCAAAGGAAAGGAAAAGGCAAATGATGAAGACCATCGATGGATAGACATGGAATCTACAAGTGATGAAGATATGGAAAAATTAGAAACTCCAAGATTTAAAGCATCTAAACCAAGGGGGAGGAGATTCATACCACCTAATGGTGAGGTAAGTTCATCCAATAGGCAATAGGGGAAAAAATGAACTCTGCATGGGCCTTGTAAGGATCCCTAATTTTTAGGGATTAAGCTTAATTCTGTTCTTGTTTAAGGGGACAAAGTGTATTTAATAGGGCACTTTTTAGTAGGCTGGAGTAGGCTTTTTTTTAGGCTTCAGTAGGCCACTCTCTTTCTTATTCTAGAGAGAGAGAAAGAGAATCTACTTTCCACATCATCAAACTTGTACATGTATTTGAATAAAAAAATGAATTTTTTTAAAAAGTCTCATTTTTAGTGTATATTAACTGAAAAGAGCCTATTTTTTAATATATATATATATGTGTTAGAAGTCACTTTTTTGGGCCCATTTTCTGAAGTTTCTTTTAGAAAAAGTATAATTTTCAAACTCCCTCCAAAAGTAAGTGCCACATCATCAAATCTGTGACTATGCTTCCCCCAAAAAATGACTTTTTTCAAATTTCATCATTTTCAGCCATACTCAGTGGAAAAATACACTTTAACCCATACACATACAAGAAAACACATTTTTTGAGCAAAAAATATGCTTTAGACTCCCTTCCAACTGGTTTTTCATCTTTGTTTCTGATATTGTTGGTCATTAGCAAAGATGGTGTTGACATGTATCACAAACTTCACAGTAGAACGTCCTCATGCTCTTGCATCAACAAGTATCCATGTTCGTGTGCATAGAGAGTTTGCTCCAAATACACGAATGATGGCAATTCTCAAAATGAACGTCATGCAGCTGGAGAAAAAAGTATTGATCTTTGGGCTCATGGTTCACTATATCCTCTTGATCCAATATCTTCTTACCATCCAACATTCCGTAACCTCTCAACTTTACTTCAATACATTGAGCGGGTGAAGCTGGACTATTAGGTTACTGCAAGCGATTATCTACACATTCACTTGCTACTGCTAAGTATTGGTTCCAACAATATCACATACATCATATGAGGGTGGTCATTTTAGAAAGCACAATCATATCTTTACAAAAACAACTTGCAGATTTGGAACAGGATATTGAAGCAAAACAAAGCACAATTTCAAAGTTAACTGCCAATCTCCAGCAGCTGAAAGAGACTCCACTTGGTATGAGACATAGGAAAAGAGCATTGTCATCCTTTGAAGCTCTTTCAAAAGGTGGTGGAGCATGCAAACGACGTATATATGCAACAAGGTGAGTGTTTGTTTTACTTTTATATGTTTTAATGAAGATTTGCAATGGAATCTTTCATTGTGTAGGTCGTTTATTCAAGACATAACTGCTTCATCAACAACACAAGACCAATTCAAGCTCATGAATAGCTGTATAAACACCAAAGAAATCACTTCTGCTTTAGACTCACGCATAGGAAAGTGTATTAGAGTTGTTGTTGAAGCTGAGTTTTCAAAGAAGTTAAAAAACCTTATCACAGTGCAAGATATGCAGACAATATGTGATGAAGCGGGCATCAGTAGAAATGGGTATACTGAAATGTACACCCTTGTTGATATATTTAGGTAGTGATATGTGTGAACACTCTAGGAACGTCGGGGCACTTTTTTCCCTCTTTAGGAGTTTTTTCCCCCCGCTTGTATATATGCCTATTGCCCTAATGAGCTACTTATCTTTGTACATTCTCTAGTAATACATTTAGTAGTGTGTGTTGTGCTCCAAGCTTCTTCTTCTTCCTTGTGCTGTTCGCGTGCTTCCGCAGACGTCTAACTCCAACAATTGGTATCAGAGTAGGTCGTCGCTTCATCTAGGGCGCCATCGACACTCCTCCGTTTGCAGTCTCAGATTCACACAAAATTTGGTGAGCATACTCAGGGTGTTTCAGAGATCAAAACAGCTTCGCTATGTGGTGCTGAAATCACGATCTGAGCTCATTTCGGCCTCCAAACGCACTATCGTAGCGCTTGTGCAGGCTATTTCATCTTTTTCTGCCAAAGGTATATACCAGTTTCTGTTCGCCAGTATAAGCATCTCAAAGTCTTCTACAGGTCTAGCAGAATTCGTCTGGGCAATTCTGTTCAACTTTTTGAGATACAGTCAATTTTCTACATCAAGGTATTTTAGTCACCGTCCATGGCTGAAAGCAGTGATGTATTCCGTATGTTGGCTGTTGAGGATAAGTTGGATGGTACCAACTACCCATTATGGGCTTATATGATGCGACATGTATTGGTTGCAAAAGGATTGTGGAACATTGTGTAGGGTGTTGAAAGACGTCCTGTCACACTTATAACAATAGGTACTGCAAATACAGGTGCTGGGGCTGATGAAGATGGTGTCGAAGATGATATTGTGCAGATTCCTATTCATGCTACTGTTTTTGTTGCACCTACTGTAGAGCAGATTCGTTGGGATGGCAGAGATGCCCAGGCACATGCATTGATAGTGTTGTCTATCAAACGTGCCATTATTCCTCATATTCGCTCTTGTAGAACAACTAAGGATGCTTGGGGTATATACATTTACCACATTGTACCAAGCTAGGAATGAGGCTCGTGTTGCTTACCCCCGAAAACAGTTGGAGAGTGAGCACATGAATGAAGGTGATTCTATGGACAGTTTCCTAACAAAGATCAAAGACTTGAAGGAATGTTGAATGTTGACTCTCCAATGACTCCCCTCACTTTTGGGGAGGTCCCTGCACAGGTCCCGAGGCAACTCTTCTCTCTGATCGCGTGAGCACGGAGATGCTCTTCGAGTGACCGCCCAGCCGCGTAGTGTATCATTAGTTACCCTTTCTCTCTCTTCATCATTGTGAGTCATTCCCCCCCATATGGCTTCACACATGGGTGCCACATGGCACTCATGTGTGAGCCCATGTAATAATCAATCTAAGAGGTGGTTCACACCTCTTCTGAGGGGTTCTCCATATAACATTTCCTTCCCCTTAAATCCATTTTTGTCCTCAAAAATGGTATTGGAAGGTCTAATAGAAAGAGAGAACTAATAATAACACTACTCCCACTATATCCCCATGTATAGAAATACATGGTCCTGTCTCCGTGTTGTTTCCCCATATCCTTCCCCTTAAGAAAGCTCTTGGGAAGGTAAACTGAAACTGGGAAACCATCTCTGAAGGGTGCTAACCCGCTCCCATGTGGCACTATCTTCTGAACTATCTTTCCACTTTACTAGACACTCTTTATACAAGTGACTCCTCGTCCGTTTCTCTCGAGTGCGTAGTATGCTCTCTGGCTCATGTGGAATAGATTGAACAGAAATAGGCTCTACTACCTCACTATCTGGAATGAGGTTGTCAGATTCACCCAACCTTTTCTTAAGCCGGCTAACATGAAAAACTGGATGGATTTGACTATTCTCTGGAAGTTGGAGCTGGTAAGCCATCTTTCCTATTCTCTTAAGTATTTGGAAAGGTCCACAATACCTAGGAGATAATTTTGGACAAGGTCCCGTCTTCATGGTTTCAGACCTAGATGGAACTCTAAGATAGACTTGCTCTCCTACCTCAAAGTTGATATCTCTTCTCTGAGGGTCAACATAGGCTCTAGCCCTATCCTGAGCTTTCCTAATGCTGTCCTTAGCAAGTCTAAGCATATCATTCATTTCTTCCAAGAAGTCCTTTGCAGCTTGAACTTTTTCATTCTGCAAGCCAACTGCATAAGGAGCCCTTGGCTGAAACCCATACATAAGCATAAATGGACTATGCCTGGTGGAAGAGTGCTTGGCACTATTATATGCAAACTCTACTATAGGTAAGTACTCTTCCCAATTAGTTTGCCTTTCATTTACATATGCTCGAAGCATATCCTCTAGGATTTGGTTAACCCTTTCTGTTTGCCCATCCGACTGTGGATGCTCGGCCGTACTCATGCTAAGCTTTGTATCCAACCTTTTGAAAACCGCTCTCCAAAAGTGGCTAGTAAACTTCCTATCCCGATCAGAAACTATGTCTAAAGGAAGACCATATAACCGGTATAGGTTCTCTACAAAGAGTCTAGCCAACTCTGGTGTCTTCACTGTAGTACGTGTCGGAATAAACCTAGCCATTTTGGTTAACCTATCCACAATTACCCAGACCGAGTCGTGCCCTCTCTGTGTCTTAGGTAAACTGACTATAAAGTCCATGGAGATACTCTCCCACTTCCCATTGGGAATATTCAATGGGTGGAGTAGCCCTCCAATCCTTAACCTCTCAGCTTTGTTGACCTGGCATTTATTGCACTTAAGCACATACTCTAGGACGTCCTTATGAAGTCCAGGCCAATAAAACTGCCTCTTAACAAGATCATAAGTCTTGTTAACTCCTGGGTGTCCCGCACTAGGTGTGTCATGACACTCATATAAAATATGCCGTCTCATCTCAGTATCTCTAGGGACACACACCTTGCCTTTATATAATAGATATCCATCATGGACACTGTAATTCTTCCACTTGAATCTTTCTTGAGTACCCGTCGATACTCCATCCTCATTGGAAACCCGTATCACGATCCCCATTCTCTATGGCTTCCCAAATTTCGGAATATGCAGGATCAAGCCTACATTTCCCTCTAATAGACTCAAGTAGCTCACTAGTGATCTGAGTAAAACTCAGTCCATTGAGCATAGGCATGCGGCTAAGTGAATCAGCCACTACATTAAACTTTCCCTTCCTATACCTAAGCTCATAATCAAACTCTTGAAGGGTCTCTGCCCATCGGGCCTTACGACCTTTAAGGTCTGTTTGATTAGAGAGCCACTTAATGCTCTCTTGATCAAACATATCGTAACTTTGGCACCATATAAATAATGACGCCACTTCTTCAAAGCATGGACTATAGCATACAACTCCTTCTCATAGACGGAGTAATTCTTTTGAGCCGGTTCTAGTTTCTTGCTCTCAAAAGCTAATGGTCGACCATCCTGTACTAAAACCGCTCCTATAGCAAAATCACTCGCGTCAGTCTCAACCACAAATGGTTTATTGGGATCTGCTATATGTAAAAGTGGAGCTGTAGCAATTGCTACTTTCAACTTTTCCATACTTTGCTTCTGTTCGTCTCCCCAATGAAAGGCTTTCCCTTTCCCTTTAAGCTGTTTCGTCATCGGGACAGCAATTTTGGCATATCTCTTAATGAATCTTCGATAGAAACCTGATAAACCTAGGAAGATCTGCAGCTCTTCCAGGTTCCGTGGATGTGGCCATTCCATAATAGCCCTTACTTTTTCAGGATCCATCTGGATTCCATCTTGGGAGACTATATGCCCAAGGTATCTAACCTCTGTCTTGAAAAATTCACACTTTGACTCCTTAGCAAAGAGCGAATTTTCCCTTAGCACTTGAAATACTTTTCTCAAGTGTTCCAAGTGCTCCTGTTCTGATGCACTATAGATCAGAATGTCATCTAAAAAGTCTACTACAAAGTGTCAAAGATAAGGCCGTAAAACACTATTCATGAGTTTCATGAAAGTGGCAGGAGCATTGGTGAGACCAAAAGGCATCACCAAAAACTCATAATGCCCATATCTAGTCCTAAATGCAGTCTTAGGGACATCTTCTGCCCTAATCCTAATCTGATGATATCCTGATCTAAGGTCAAGCTTGGTAAAATACCGAGCTTGATGTAACTGATCAAATAGATCTTCCAACCTAGGCATTGGAAATCTATTTTTGATAGTTACTTTATTAAGTGCTCTATAATCTATACATAGTCTCATAGAGCCATCCTTCTTTTTAACTAGGAGCATTGGTGATGCCCATGGTGAGTTACTAGGTTTGATGAAGCCTTTATCTAAATAATCCTGCAATTGCTTCTCAACCTCCTCATGCTGAGAAACACTAAGCCTATAAGGTGGTCTACAAATAGGGTTAGTGTTAGTAACAACCTCTATGGCATGGTCAATGTCCCCTCTCTCAGGTGGTAGCCCTCTAGGTAAGTCAGTGGGAAAAACATCTCTGTATTCAAACATAAGATCCTTAAAACTTTTAACTACACACTCTTGCAAAAAAGAATAGTAGAAAGTCCTATTCATATTTACATTCAAAGCATGAAAATATACATCAGATGAGCTGTCTGTACAATGCTCCATATCATGACTATACAATAAAAACATATCTTGTACATGCTGTGAACAACAGAGACTATACAACTCTAATGATGAGATGAGAGGTGCACTAGGTACATCTCTCTCTCCCTGAATATAAACTTTACTTCCATTCTTTTCAAACTCGAGTGTGTTATTTTGATAGCTGCGTTTAAGTGTATCTCCCAACCCCCATAGCCACTCTCTTCCTAAGACTAGATCTGTCCTCTCCATGTTCATAATTTGGAAGTCCATATGATCTGTATAATCCTGCATCTTGACTTCCAAATTGGATACCATAGTATCCCATATTCTTTTATCTTGCCCTTGCATCATAGATACAATGTATTTATGTGCACTAGGCTGCTGGGGAATCTTCAATTTCTTGACCAAAGCATAGTTTATGAAGTTATGAGTGGCAGAGTCATCTATCATGACTCGCACCCTGGTCCCGTATACACTACCATGTAGCTTGACCAAGTCATGTGGTCCAAACTGCGGTGACCACAATGACTGAGTCAAACAACACGTGTGCTCTATATCCTCGTGCATCACCTCCACTCCCTTGCAGCTAGAGCTGCCATGAATGGGAAGGGTCTGCACTAGGTGGACCGCCTTTTTGCCCCTTTCAGGAGCCGTACTAGACTCTGGTCCTTTCTTCTTTTCTTCCCCCTTCTTGAGTGGACAGTTCCACTGTGAGTGGCTAGGGGATAGGCACCTAAAACACAGGTTCTCTCTTTTGGCCTTCTCAAATTGGTCTGTGGATAGCTTAGGCCCTTGTGATCTTTGTTTTTTAATAAAAACCTTGTTTTTCCCAAAAGGCAACTTTTTCTTAAATTTAGTGGTGCTAAGAGGTTTAAGGGGCTGATCCGTCTCCATAGGAGTATACTGAGGACGGTTATGGTCCTCATATATCTGTGCATATTTGATCGCCTCCTCAAACGTCTTAGGCGCATTCCTCCTGTCCCCCTTTATGGCTTTATCCAAGCCCCTAACAAACCCTCTGGTCTTTTGAAAATCATCTAGACCCTTAAGCTTCAAAGTGATCTCTCTATAGTGGGATAGATAGACTGAAAGAGGCCTGCCTCTTTGGGTAATCCTATCCCACTCATCCCAATTCCTCTCTTCTTCATTTTCAGGAAGAAACTCTTTTAGAAAAAGAGTCTCAAACTGAGTCCAGTCACTAGGGATAGAGTTCGCCTCCTTAAGACTCATCCACCATTTATAAGCACGCGGGCCGAGGGAGAGACTCGCCTCTAGCACACGATACTCAGGTGGGGTGCCCTTCAACTGATGCAAATCATGCCACTTTTGTAAAAAAGTGTAGATTGCATCCTTATTCCTGTCTCGGTCATCCCCCGTGAAGGTAGGTGGCTTCAAATCTTTCAGGAGGGGAGCTTCCCTAGAGCTCTCTCCTTTAAGTTTACTAGGAAGAGAAGTCTCTTTCCTAGTAATCTCTAGAGGAATGGTAGGAGTCTCTCTTTCCTTCCTAGCTAGGAAAGAGGTGACACTAGTCTCAAGGGAGATCATTTGAGACTTAAGTTGCTGTATAAGAGATGTGATGCTACCCAAATCTTTCTCTAACTTAAGGGTTTGCTCTTTCAATTCAATGAATTGGTCACGAGTGACAAATTCATCTATAAGCTCTTCATAAGTATACTCTTGCTGTGAAGGCTCTTTTTCTTCTACATTCTCTTCTATTTCTTGTCCTAACTCTACTTCTTCCATCCTAGCATCCTGATCCTCTAGTTGCTCTCTAGGTGGAGAAGTGGTCTGAGCAAAGCAGATTCTTCCCTCTTCATCAAGAGGAATCAATATGAAGTCATATACCTATGTGTATATGTTGATGATATCGTAATTATTGGTAATGATGTTGATGGAATAAGAACGGTCAAGCTTCAGATAAAAGAGGAATTCAAAATCAGTGATTTAGGTCTACCTACATACTTCCTAGAATTGGAAGTTGTATGCACAAAAAAGGGTATGTATCTTACTAAGAGGAAGTATATCAAAGACGTGCTTGTCAAATCCCAAGTGTTTATCTCTTAGTGTACATGTTTTGAAGTTTATTTCTCCTATGTTTGTAGGTGTGTTTTTCCAGTACCTCTTTGAAGTGTTTTTCATAGTTGTATCATTCTTTTTTCTGTACTTGTTGTAAGTGGTAATGCTATTTAATGCATTTCATGGCTAAGAAATGCCAAAAAAAGGCCTGCCACAGAAACGCTGGGATGGGCCCTGCAAAAGTTTTGCAGGGACTATCCTCGCGTTTCTGTGGCAGGCCTTTTTTGGCATTTCCAAGCCATGAAAACACATGCCATGCACATTGGGGCATACGATTGGCCTTGTCTAGAGTGCACTACATGCTAACCCCTTGACCAATAGCTAAGCAATGTTTATGAACATACATGTACTTATTTACTGCTGCATGCTTATGCGCACCCAGAGGAGTCTTAACTTTCTCTAATTATTGCACATAAGAAGAGTGTTCCACATTTCCCCAAGTGAAGGTGCTAATTGAGGGAGATAAACTTGTAACATAGGTAACCTAGTGCATAGAATGGCCTAGGAATGCAAAAAAAGGCCTGCCACAAAAACGCGGGGATGGGCCCTGCAAAAGTTTTGCAGGGCCCATCCCCGCGTTTTTGTGGCAGGCCTTTTTTTGCATTCCCAAGCCATTGCATGCATTTTGGGCAACACAAATTACAAGAAATAATGGAAAAAGACTGATTAAACTGTGCAAAAGTTATGATTTGTCAAAACCATAAAGATATAATAGATTGAATGAACATGGAAATTGGAAAAACAAAAAATTGGTATTTTAAAGTTTTTACAATTGGCTCTTGGCCTTGAGCCTCTCCACTACATTCTTTCTTCTCTGAAAAGATAGAGGCAATTGGTAAGTCAAAACTGATTGGGATATTAATTGAGGGTGTGTCAATCCAAGACCCAAAGCTATTCCTATTTACATCTTGAAGCCTGTCTTCATCCTCTCCTCTTCCCATTGCATCTAGTGGAATTGATGAATGGGCCATGCCACTTTGCTCCACAACAGGGAATGTTGGAATCTTCTTCTCCAAAATTCTTTCCCTTGATGTGGCCAGATCTTCTTCAGTGGCATCTTGGTTGGCATGGCTCAAAATCTCTTCACACACAAATGCAATGGTGTCGGCAACTGAATCACCAAGTGGAATTGTTGCCTTTTCGATAATGTTAGAAGTGTTGTCCATGGGAACATCCGAGGTTGAGCAGAAAATACTAAGGCATTCGTCGAGGTGTAGACCGAATGCCTTCTCAATATCGTGCAGGAACAAAAATTCCTCTCCATCGACAAGTACAACTGAAAACATTTCCATCTCTACCTCTGGTAGAGTGGGTTCCACAAGGTCTAAGTTGGAGGATGGACTCTTCTGTGTATTGGCTTCCTTTAATTTGTCCACTACTCCTTGAGGAAATTCTCTGGAAATTTTTTGACTCTCTTCTAATAAGTTGAGAGCTTCTGTCTGGGGTTCCTTCTTGTCATCTACAAAACCCCTAGTAACAAGATGGGGTAGGTCCATGGGTGAAGGTTCGGGCTCCTCATTGACAAAAAATATGGTTGTTGCTATGTAGGAAAGATATTTTCTTCCCATTTTCCTTTTCTTATTTAATTGTTTAATTAAGGGCACTATGTCATCTAACAGGTGCCCTGAAGCCTCAACACTAGCCATGAAACGCTTTAAGCGCTTCGCAAACGCCTCATCTCCTTTATGAATGTAAAAAAGCAGGTCACAGGGAACCCATTTACACTCATATGCAGGAATATCTATGGCATATCTTAATATATAGAATTCCATAAAATCTGTGATCTCATCGATCACATCAGAATTCATGGCTATTGTCCCTTCAAGATTAGGGACTCTACAGACTAGGTCATACAAATCCGTACGACCATTGTAGTCTGTAGTATCCAAAAACTCCATGAATAGATCTCGAGGAGATTTCATGGGAGTGGAAGTGCTAACAGCCATTGCTTGCACGCGAGATTTCTAGAGGCTTGTAGTCTGTGCTTTCTAGCTCTTTGAGAGTGCAAATGTGAGAAATGAGCACATAGAACCATTTTTATAGCAGTTTCAAGTTTTTAAATTGACTGGGCCCACTTTTAAAAGTATAGAATAAAGAAGTGCAATTTCAAAAAATGAGTTTCTGATGACAAAGTAATGCACAAAAAAAACATGAGCAACCACATTTCAAAGTAGTGAACATACTTTTTGACATTCCAAAAGTTTTGAAATTAGCAGAGAAGAAGGTATATACAATATCTAACATGAATCAATTGTCCTACTTTTTACAAGGTTCTTGAAAGTGCAAAAACCATGAGATACAATTACTAGGGCCCAAGAAGTGACATTATCAAGTTGCAAAAGAACTATGACAATGAGAGTTCTGTTCCATCTTTGCTCCAATCTACAGGGACTTTCATTTTGTATTCCATTCTTCTGCCCACCTGTTATCAATTTGCAAGAAATTGAAGTCATTAAAGTAAAATAAACAATAACGAAAAGATTACTTTAACAAAAACATGAAACATTTCTCACCTTATGTCCTTGAATTTTGAATTTGGATTGAGTTAGTCCTTCAAACCCCATAATCATCAAGTGTTCTCTTAGATTAGCCAAGGTCCAATGATTATTCACTAAAATAGTTTCTATTTTATTGTTGGGCAATCTAAGCTTTATTTCAACTGAATGCAAAGATCCCTCTGAACTTTGAAATGGTATCCATTTGCCAAGTTTGCACATCCAACGATCATAGTAGAATCTGATGTATAATGAAGTACGTTGTTTCAAATATCGAAATCCTATACCTGTTCCACCTATTTTACAGAGATATTTATCACCTTTTGCAATTCCTTCCATCAAACCCCAATTTTCACCAAGAAGACTTTCGACTTGCTCATATGTGATATCTTTACACATGAACATGGTGGAAGTCTCTTGGAATGAGAATCCTTGGAATAAATATACAAAACAATGAAAAGGAAAAGATCAATGCAAACCTACAGACCTAGACACTTTTGTGAATTTCAAACAGTTATGTATATCCATTACCATCTTTTGCTTCAAAGATGATACGGACCATATATCAGGTTTTGGCCACTCCAAGCTAAGAAGAGAATGTACTTCAATTCTCTCTAACCTTCCAAAACCATTCATTGTAGAGGGTACAACATATCTATGTGTGTAAAAGAAAACTCTATCATGGTAAAGTTGAGCAAGAGATATATTTGGAAAGACTAGTGCACCAACATCTGCATGCAATGCCTGGAAAGTACTTGTAAGACTATGAAGTGGTTGCTCTTCCACCAAAGTAGAAGGAAATATATCTAAAACAAACAAAAACATATCTAAATAGTTCAGAAATATATCCGACACAAGAAAACATAAAATATTGTAGAGTAATACTTACAGTTCACAGGATATCTCATACTACTAGAGTTTTCAAGTTTCATAGTTGCCATTGTAAAAACATGTTGTACAATAGCAACCATCCCATTGTATCTGTGCTTCTTGAAGCCAAGTAACTTTCCCTTCCAATGAGGATCTAAGTTTCCATGCTCTCTAACTCAATGAGGCCCAACTCTAGAGGGTTGCATGTACACCCATGCACCTTTGGAGTACTCATGTGATAGCCACTGTCCATCTGTGGCTTTGATATTGTGACATCTTAATGTGAGGATTTCATCTTTCAGTCGCCTAGAAGCTTTAGATGTTGCCATAGAAGCTAAAGGTCTTCAAGCTACAACAGTAATTTGAGATAGGAGATGCAGGTAGGTTGGAGTGTAGAAACAGGAGCTTCAATGGTGTGCTACAGAGTGAAAGTAGTGGGAAAAGATGACTTTTTGGGACCTGGGTATGAAAATGTGAGGTTTAGGAGGGAAATAACTCTTTTTTGAGTGTTTTTGAAAAAACTCATTTTTTTCAGCTCAAAACATGCACGGATTTTGAATTTGGGGTC
>CM035406.1:130456763-130536763 GCA_020310875.1 Ceratopteris richardii
ACGATTTTCAGCCAAAAACACGATTTTGTGAAAACACAATTCTCAAGGTACAAAATCGAGATTCTCTAATTTCACACAATCGCGATTCTCTGATTTCACACAATCACGATTCTCTGATTTCACACAATCACGATTCTCTGATTTCACACAATCGCGATTCTCTTGAGATTTACAAAATTGTGATTCTCTGGAGATTTACAGCATCGCGATTCTCTTGAAGTTCACAAAATCGCGATTCTCTTGAAGTTCACAAAATCGTGATTCTCTTGATTTCACAAAATCGCGATTTTTTCCAGAAGGTCCTGTTTGCCTGTTTTGACCCCCAAGAGCCTGATTTGACATAACTTTTTCATCCAAGTCCATTTTTTGAGCTCTATAGCTTGTTGGAAAGCTCGTTTCGAATCCTTCACGGCCTCAACTGTTTTTTATAAGAATAACACGTTGATTTTTAGATAGGATAATTTGAAGTTGGGCTTCAAGTGGGACTAGGAAACCAAGGGGGCTCCAAAGGATTTTTGAACCATACCAAGGGGAAATTTTGGACTCTTAGCCAAAGCTTATGAACCTGAGATCTGGTAGACACCTAGGCAAGGATAGACAAAGCATTAGATCTTCTCAGTCTAGTGTCAACCATACAGTTAAGTCTTGGGCACAACAACTAAGTGGTTGTCCTTACGTACTAAGCTCTGACACAAGTGACTCTGAAATGTCTTTTAGCATGGGGAAACTAGCAGGTGGCTTAGGAACTGCGCATCTACAAACACCAGAAGGTCCCTATAAGACACAATTGGAATATATTCGGACCAACCGATTAGGTGCTCGCATCTATGAGGATGGCTTGAGGCGATCAGTGGTCCAACTCAAAAATCCAGATCAACCCTTTGGACTTGAACACCCGGTGGTCAAGTTCGAAGAGGGTTCATACATTGATAAGGAAGGAACCATGTATGTGGTCACCAACCTACCAGATAGGACCGATGAGTTTGGAAATGTCATTCATGAGAATGAGATAGGAGACCTAGAACAAGGAAATGTAGGACAAGGACCCCAGACTCCCAGAGGTAAGTCAGTTCTGACCAGAGTGATCACACCAGATTGGATCCCTCAAGACAACAAAAACATAGAACTATTCTTGAATAGAGAAACAGAGGAAGCCTTTTGGAGATTCAAGCCAGATCAACCTAGCCAATTGGGCATAGTCATCATCTATGAATTCAAAGATCTTGAGATACCAGGCAAAGTTGTCTACCTGGATAACACATCAGAGAAGATATTCTTGGTAACAGAACATAATAGACATGCATATACTTGGAAGAGTGAATTGATTTTCCCTCCACCAAGATCCAATGTTTCCCATGGCCTCCAAGGAGTAGGATCATCCCAAGCTCATGAAGCCCAAAGAGAAAGAAATAGAGAGAGACCTGAGGTAAGTTTTGCACACACTGTGGGCAGAAATAGAGCAGGATTTGAAAATGGAAGACCTGAAAGAGAGGACATCAAGCACATAGGCAACAAAGAGATGAACATGATTTTTCATTGCCTAGGCCCAAGAGAACACAAGAACCCTTAGACCCACTCAAGTGATCAAGGCAATGAAGAATTATTTTGACGGGTCAGGAGATCCTTATGATCATGTGGCTGAGTTCAAACAAGTGTTAAGAGCTGAACAAGTTGAGGATTTGTTCACCTAGTACGAGGCATTTGGTTTGAATCTTAAGGGCACTGCCTTAGCTTGGTTTCAACCACTGAGTAGTCGCAACTATCGTGACATAGGTCAGCTGCTAGACGAATTCATTATAGAATTTTCCAAGAGTGGTATCAGGCATAACACATCATCTTTGATTCACAGTTTCAAGCAGACTCCCCAAGAAACAGTGCGACTAGCAGGTAGAAGGTTCAGACAGTACCTAGAAAGATGCCCTGCTATAGAGTTACCCACACCAACCAAACAAATGGCTTTGTTCTTAGATGGCTTACTGAGCACAAAGTTAGGATCATATGTGTACTTGAAAGAGCCTAGATCCATAGAAGAGTGTGTGCGGACGTGCATTGACATAGAAGATAACTTGGGTGAGGAGTTAGGATTGTCCAAACTCTATAAGGATTCTGACAGTTCTACTAATCATACTTCAAAAATCTCCACGAAAATAGATGAGATAGCTGAGCAAGTTGCCAAGAAGCTGGTGATGGAGAGTGTTAATCTCCAAAAGAACAACCTACTCTTGAATTTAGAACACCTCTATATCAAGAGTAAGTCAAAAACTTTCACTAAGTTAGAGGTCCAATCTCCAAATTATCAAAAATTGAGAAAATCTGTGAAGAAAGTAAAACACAGAAAGTCTGCTGCACAATTTCTTCTCATTGACCTATCAAACATGTAAAGTTTTCTATGAAACTTTGTATGGAGTGTTGCCTAGAGATTGCGCACCTCCTCCAAGTTAAAGTTCTTCAAAAGGTTTAGTATAACTTGAGAAATCAACTTCACAAGTTACCTATGTCTGAATCTGCACTTCTGAGAAGTCGATTTAGACACCCCTAACTTCTTAACTTCAATTCTCTCAGTACAAAACTCGTTTAAGCAAATGCTTCTAGCCACGAGTAGATTACCTTCCAACTTAAAGATTAAGTGCTTGCTTGCACAAAACTTTAAACTATGGAGTGAGAACTGACCAAAAGATTAAGATCGAAATTTGCGCCTTTTTCAGAGAACTGTGAACACTCAACACATATGAATGTTCCTACTAACAATTCTCCTAGCCTGTTTGCAATTAGACTCTGAAACTCAGGTCACAGACTCATTAACTACCAACTTAGATATCCTCAAAAGGATTTCACAATTGATCAAACACAGACGGAGCAGACACGAAAAGATCGGGCACAATATTTCTTCATTTACTCATAAAGTTACAGTTGAGTGATGAGAGGAAACTCAACTAACTTTTCACATGTCTCATGACATCTATCTTCCTCATTCTTGCCTTCTATCTATTCTCACATATACTCTCATATCACGCCTTGACATTTTCAAGGTATTTATAGATAAATTTGTACAAGTCTATGACTAATCAAAGATCTAAGTGAACTATGTACATATGTATACATTCCTCACATACTCTGAATGTGTCTTCCTTCCAAGCTTCAAGAATTGATCTCATCCTTCATTCTTTAGTCTTCAAACATTCAATTGGTGATTGATCTGCACCAACAGCTCCCCCTCAATCATCAATTGAGGTTTGTTCTTTCTTCTTTATACCTGCCATGTCTTTAAACTTCTGTAGCTTTGGTCCATCCAAACTCTTTGTAAGCATATCAGCTATCTGATCTTTTGTTGAAGTATGTATGACTTCAATCTCCTTATCCATCACTTTCTCCCTTAGAAAGTGATACTGTATCTCAATGTGTTTGGTCCTGGCATGAAAAACAGGATTAGCAGCTAAATACAATGAACTCATGTTATCTCCATATATAATTGGTACCCCATGCACAATGTCAAAACTCTTCATCAAAGTCTTGAGCCAAATTACTTCCTTTGCAGCTTCAACCATGCCTTTATACTCTGCTTCTGTAGAAGACAAAGCAACTGTATGTTGCTTCTTGGAACACCATGAGATAAGTTTATCTCCCACATAACACATATATCCAAAAGTTGACCTTCTATCATCTGGATTACCTGCCCAATCTGCATCACTATAAATTTTGATATTTGTATCTGAGGTAAACCCATAATACAAACCTTCATTGAGTGTACCCTTAATGTACCTCAACACTCTTTGACCTGCAATCCAATGTTCTTTCCTTGGGCAATGCATGAATTGAGACAAAACTCCTACTGCATATGATAAATCAGGTCTAGTTAAAGTAGCATAGATAAGACTACCAACCAAACTCTGATATTGTCTCATGTCCTTGAATTCTTCACCTCCAAACTTACTCAATTTGTGATTCACCTCCATTGGTGTAGGTGCTACCCTGCAATCATCCATTTTAAACTTGATTAACAAGTTCTTCAAATACCTTTCTTGGGTCACAAATACTCCATGTTGAGTATATGTAATCTCCATGCCCAAGAAGTATGACAAGTCTCCCAAGTCACTTATCTTGAACTCCTTTTCCATTTGCTTCTTGAGTCTTTGTATTCCTTCTTCATCTGTACCTGTAAGAATTATATCATCAACATATATGCACATGTATATGAAACCATTATCACTTGCTTTGACAAGCAAGCTACTATCTGATTTAGACACCTGAAATCCAAGTTCCTTTAGGAACTTCACAAGTCTATAGTTCCATGCCCTTGGGGCCTGCTTCAAGCCATACAAAGCTCTCTTGAGCTTGCACACATGATCTGGATACCTTCTATCTCTGAACCCTTGAGGTTGCTCCATAAATACATCATCTGAAATATAACCATTCAAAAAAGCATTTTTCACATCAAGTTGACATAACTTCCAACCTTTACATGCAGCAATAGCTATAAGTGTCCTGATGGTTGTCATCTTTGCCACAGGACTATAAGTCTCATCATAGTCAACACCATAAGTCTGAGCAAACCCTTTGACAACAAGTCTAGCTTTGTATCTAGACACACTTCCATCTGCAAACCTCTTGGTTTTGTAAACCCATTTGCATCCAATGATCTTCTGACTATTTGGTTTTGGAACCAAATCCCATGTTTGATTCTCCAATAGTGAGTGCATCATATTCTTCCTGCATAGCTTTCTCCCATTTTTCCTTACCTTTTGCCTCTTCATATGTAGAAGGGTCTTCATCTGTTTTCATCATATAAGCATAGTCTTTTGTGGCAAAAAATGAAGTATCATAGCTATACCTTGTAGGTTGCCATTTATTCCTTGTAGACCTCCTAAGCTCTCCACTTCTTGAGGTTTCTGGTTCTTCATATTCAGGATCAAATCTTGGTGTTTCTTCCACTTCAACCTGTACTTCATTATTCTCTTGTTCATCAAATATTTGAACCTTTGATTTACCTTTCCTTTGGTTCACTTCTTCTTCATCACCTGTATTGATATTGATTGTACCTGCATACCAAGTACTTTGCTCATCAAATGTAACATCTTTAGAAACCATGAATTGTTTTGTAGATGGACTCCACACTCTATAGCCCATCTGCTTATCATCATAACCAATGAAAACATATTTTTCATCTTTAGGCTCCAACTTGTGCCTTAATTGTGATGGCACATATGCATATGCCACACATCCAAAAACTCTGCAATGATCCAAGGTAGGTCTCTTACCCCACCAAGCCTCATATGGTGTCATACCCTGCAAGGCTTTACATGGTAACCTATTGACCAAATAAGTGGCTGTATTTACAGCCTCAGCCCACAAATAATTAGGGCAATTTTTCTCCTTCATCATGGATCTTGCAAACTCAACAAGTGTTCTATTTCTCCTTTCTGCAACACCATTTTGTTGAGGAGAGTACCTGCAAGTAACTTCCCTTTTTATACCTGCATTCCATAAGTAATCACTGAACTCATTAGAGAAATACTCTCCCCCTCCATCTGACCTTAATCTCTTCAACTTATGACCTGTAATTCTTTCTGCATATGCATGATAGTGTTTAAATGTATTAAACACTTCTGACTTATCTTTGATCACATAGATAGTGATCCATCTAGTAGCATCATCAACATAAATCACATAATACCTTGACCCATTTATACTGAAATCCTTTGATGGTCCCCACACATCTGTGTGTACCAACTCAAGCTTCTCTGAGTACATAAAACCATGCTTGGAGTAAGAATTCTTATGAGCCTTACCTAATTGACATGCCTCACATTTGTATGTCATATGTTGACCTGCAACATTAGGCAATCCAAGCACTGAACCATTGTTAACCATATCTTTAATACCTCTTTCATTGAAATGTCCAAGCCTCTTGTGCCAAAGATCTAACTCAGAGATCTTATGTCCTCCATATGTGAACATAGCATGACCAATATTGCCTTGAATCTTCAATGTAAATAATCTGCCTTCCTTTTTCCCTGAAACAATCTGTTTATACCCTTGGCTAGGGTCTTCCACATATACTCCATCATTAGTGAACCTTACTTCATATCCCTTTTCAACAATTTGTCCTACACTTATCAAATTCTTAGGAATTGTAGGAACATACAAGACCTTACTCAATAAGGTGCTACCATCCTTGGCCTTCACTGATCCAATTGACTTCACATTGTGCTTTGTGTTGTCACCTGTTTGAACAACATGATTAAAAACATTATTCTCCAAATCAGTCATCAAGGATATATTACCACTCAGGTGATTGCTACACCCTGAGTCAATGTAGAAAACTCTTTGATCTTCACTCTGCCTTTCACAAGTTGCATTCATTATCAATGTTGAATCCTCCTTTTGATCTGAAGCATAATTGTAGTAGGTGTTGTTGTATTGTTGACTTTGGAATCCTCTACCTGCATTTCTTCCAAAGTAACTCCTACCACCTCTGCCTCTGAAATTACCTCTTTGACTTCTGCCTCCTCTTCCTCTTGAATTATAATTTTGATTGTATCCACCATTACTCTGATTATTATGCCAACAATCATTAGCTAAGTGATTTGTCTTACCACAAATCCAGCAAGCTTTGCCTCCATCCTTGTTGTTTCTGCCTCTTCCTCTACCTTTGCCACCTCCTCTTCCTCTTAGGAAGTTGGCTTGACTAGTTGTACCTTCATCTTCACCTACTTGTTGCTTTCCTTTGCTATTCTTCTTCTTATCTTTTGAGTACATTGCATGACCTGCACTCTTGTCACCATCTCCTTTAACATCCTGCTCAAATGTTAGTATATGACCTAGCAACTGATTTAAATCAGGAGTGAAATGGTCAAGTGATAATTCTGTAGATAAAATGAATGGCTTCCATTTGTCATCACCTCTCAAACCTGTAAGGATTTGCCTTACCAATTTATCCTCCTCAATGTCTTCATCAACAACTCCTAATGCATCTGCAATGTCTTTCATCCTTGTTACATAGTCTGAAATAGATTGAGAGGCCTTCTTCTTGAAGGCTGTAAACTCTGCCCATAAGGATGCCTTCCTTGACTTTGTAGTATTCTGGAAATGCTCCTCCAAAGCATTCCAAATATCAGTTGCACTTTCAAGACCTCGAATATGAGGTAACAAGTAATCATTGACTGCCATATAGATAATGCTCCTAGCTTGAGCATCTTTCTTCATCCAATTTTTCAAATCTGCTAACTCTTCCCTAGTTGGAACACTAGGATCTCTGAACTGTGGCTTCTCTTCTTCTCCTATGATGTAAGCAATCAAATCTTTGCTCATAAGATGAGCTTCCATCCTCATTGACCATGCAGGATAGTTTTCCCTATCCAATTTCTCTATCTGTAGAGAATCTCCCATCTTGTGTCTACCTGTGTATTGAAATCTTCAAGCTTTATGAACAATATATGTACCTTTACTTCGAATTAGACTCCTTTTGTCCTTCTTGATGTCGTATGGTCTCCTCCTCTTGCTTTGCCTTCAAACTTTCACCTTTTAGTTCTTCAAATGTTGAATTTCTTGAATCTGCAGCAGTGGGACCCTCCTTTCCTTGATTTGATGTCTCCTGCTCTGATACCACTGATGGAGAGTGTTAATCTCCAAAAGAACAACCTACTCTTGAATTTAGAACACCTCTATATCAAGAGTAAGTCAAAAACTTTCACTAAGTTAGAGGTCCAATCTCCAAATTATCAAAAATTGAGAAAATCTGTGAAGAAAGTAAAACACAAAAAGTCTGCTGCACAATTTCTTCTCATTGACCTATCAAACATGTAAAGTTTTCTATGAAATTTTGTATGGAGTGTCCCCTAGAGATTGCGCACCTCCTCCAAGTTAAAGTTCTTCAAAAGGTTTAGTATAACTTGAGAAATCAACTTCACGAGTTACCTATGTCTGAATCTGCACTTCTGAGAAGTCGATTTAGACACCCCTAACTTCTTAACTTCAATTCTCTTAGTACAAAACTCGTTTAAGCAAATGCTTCTAGCCACGAGTAGATTACCTTCCAACTTAAAGATTAAGTGCTTGCTTGCACAAAACTTTAAACTATGGAGTGAGAACTGACCAAAAGATTAAGATCAAAATTTGCGCCTGTTTCAGAGAACTGTGAACACTCAACACATATGAATGTTCCTACTAACAATTCTCCTAGCCTGTTTGCAATTAGACTCTGAAACTCAGGTCACAGACTCATTAACTACCAACTTAGATATCCTCAAAAGGATTTCACAATTGATCAAACACAGACGGAGCAGACACGAAAAGATCGGGCGCAATATTTCTTCATTTACTCAGAAAGTTACAGTTGAGTGATGAGAGGAAACTCAACTAACTTTTCACATGTCTCATGACATGTATCTTCCTCATTCTTGCCTTCTATCTATTCTCACATATACTCTCATATCACGCCTCGACATTTTCAAGGTATTTATAGATAAATTTGTACAAGTCTATGACTAATCAAAGATCTAAGTGAACTATGTACATATGTATACATTCCTCACATACTCTGAATGTGTCTTCCTTCCAAGCTTCAAGAATTGATCTCATCCTTCATTCTTTAGTCTTCAAACATTCAATTGGTGATTGATCTGCACCAACAGCTAGGTGTCCAAAATAGACAAACACAAAGAGTCACCTCATTGAACCGATGTTATACCTGCGGAGGCGACCACATGGCTAACGTATGCCCAATGCAAAACCAAAACATTAGAGAAAGGAATGCTCCATATTGCACTATTAAGAGAAAATAAACGAACCACACGGCTCAAGATTGTCCCTACAATAGGCAGGCTGTTAGACAAACTTATCAGCAACCTTACCAACAAGGTAGGTATCAGAACCAATACCAACAGCCATATTATCGACCATAACAGCAATATCAGGCACAATATAGGCCACAACCAGTCTTGGGAAACCATACCAGCTCCTGCAAACGTGATTCCAGTCAAGTATGCAGTGGGAGAGGAAAATCCAAATAGAGCATTGGTGCCACTGACCCCACTGATCTCAGAGAATGACTCTCATGCTCATAGTTCAGACTACTCCCATGAAGGTAGTCCACATGCTTATTACACAGAGTCACCTGAACATAGTGAGATTTACTCGTATCAATATGAGGCACCACCTATGGAGCAAAATTGGGAGCCAGAATACTCCAATGTCATGTACACAAATCCTAACCCTAGGCCCCAATTGAGACCAATGAGACCACAAGCCCCTAGAGGATCTTGTTTCAGATGTCAAGGTGACCATTTCATTCGTGACTGTCCTCACCCACCATCTCCGAGTCAAGGTCAGGCTATCACAATACAAGCTTTTTGTCCTAAATGTGGCAAAGAACATCTTCCCAGAGACTGTCCAAGAAACCCCAAGATTACACCCATTAATGTGGTAGGCTTAGTGGCGGATTTAAGTTCAAGTAACAGTAATGTGGCACCTGTACAGGCAGTTACTAGGGCACAAGCATTAAAACAAGATAAACCAGCAGAACAATCGGAGTCGAGTGAATCAGGAGAGCCTAGTAAGAGGAAACCAAGAACATGGAAGGATACTAGAGAAAAGGCCAATCGTAAGTGGAATAAAAAGTTATCGGAACTAGAAGAAAGCTTGAAAGATGCAAAAACAAGAATAGAAGACATCGCATCTCAAAACCCCTCGCATGCCGACACTCCATCCACTCCGCCTCATCCCACCCCACCACCCATTGTAAATAGGCCACAACCAGGGTCTGTTCTTGCATATCCAACCCCAGAAGGCTTGGACATGATGTTCAAGGCCTACCAGGCTCGACTTCAAGAAGGGCCAACAACTGCAAATCTAGACAAGAGTTACCCTAGAGCGGATTTAGAGATTGAACGGATGAAAATGTGCATGAAAATGGTAGAACAAGCTCAAGCTATACTTGAGACTAGTCAAAAGTTCAATCAAACAAACTCTGTCAAACCAGATTTGCATTTCCAAGGGTTACTAGAAAGATTAGAGCAGTTGGTAAACAAACCACAAGTTTCTTTACCTCCACAGGCTCAACTAGTTATTGAGAGAGGAAGCTCACCACCAATGGGAGCTTATGTTCCTAATTCCACGGATGCTAGAATGCCTCCTTCAATTCAACAGTACTCTCAAGAGTTCTTGCGGGAAATACAAGAAGAGAAATGGGCCAAGGAGAAGGGTAACTCCCCTCCTATTCCTGAGATTGATGATCTTCATGATCAATTTCCCCAAGACATTCCATCTATTTACGGAGATGAAGCAGAACAACAAGAAGACAAAAGATTAGATTTTGAATCTAATACCCTAGAAGAATTGCCTCAATTTCCAGGCCCATGGGAATCTGAATCTCTCCAGATTAGAGCTCCCACAATACTAGTAAGAAATGAAGCTCAGTGGTTCCAAGGAACAATGATGTCGTGAAGAACACTAAGGTTCAGTGTCATCTCACTGTAGAAGAGCTGCTCAAAGCAAAACCTGAGCTATGGAATCATGTGAAGGATCAGGTTCCAGAACTTGATTCGAATAAGCCAAAAACAGGTTCTAAGCAAAAAGTTCCAGAGATACCTCTAGACAAAATAGGGGACATGTGTGAGGGTGAAGAAGGTAATACTTATCTTCCAATTACCTACCAAGGTTACACAACCAAAGCAATCATAGATTCAGGTGCTGGTGTTGCCATTGCGACCACCTCCTTGTGGAAGCAATGGGGCAAACCCACATTAAGACCAACTAGAATGAAGCTTCAAATGGCCGATGGTCATTTTGAAAGACCTCTAGGATTGCTCGAAGGGATAACTCTAACCACTTGTGGTGTGGAGTTTGAACATACATTTGCTATATGTGACTTTGAGAAAAATAACGTCTATGAGATGATCCTAGGAAGACCCTTCCTATGACAATTGCAAATAGTACAGGATTGGGGAACCAACTCCTTGTACTTACAACACTTAGGGGTCACCACCAAGGTCAATTTGAAGGATTACACCTTGAGAGATGTACCACCCCTACAATGGAATTCTATCCACAAAGCGAAAGAAGATTCCATCTCTGTGCATTCTGAAAGTTCACCTGATCCATCATGGCTGCATGAAGATACTCATTTGTGGATGTGCAAGCTCACAGAGGAAGAGGAAAAACGTTTAAAGGCAAGAGAAGAAGGAACTTTGCCAGGAGATAGACCAGTTAGAGATCCAGCCTACACTCCGATGATCTTTCTAGATGAGGAATTTGAGCCTCATGGCTGGCCAGAAATCTTAGCCACCATGGACATTGCTGTCAATTAAGAACAATGGACACCTCATTGTGATGAGGAGGGTTATGATATTTCAGTGTTCATGTGTCAGCCCTTGCTAGAAGAATGTGACCCTAGTGATGTCATAGAAGAAGAAGAGAATGATGATGATATAGAGTCCATTGTGATGGATAGTTGCTTTAACTCAGAGCAGCACTATCTAGAAGATATAGGAGTGTTCACCCAGAAAGAAGAAGAACCTCTCACAAGTATTAAAACGGTAAATTCAAAGGATGGGAGTGAGAGCAGTCAAAAGAAAAAGAAAAGAAAAGCAGTGAAACAAGAAGAGGAGGAATCATTGTTTGAAGTACCAGAAAACTTCAAGAAATATGAAGTTGACGACCGCAAACTTTGGTACGAATGCCTAAGAGAGAGGCCATCATAGGAGAATCATATGATAATAAAGAAAAGACCAAGAAAATTGTAGTGACCATTGAAGAGAACGAAGAGAGATGCACATATATAGGAGATGACCTAAGTGCAAGAGAAGAAATGGAGCTCGTAGCTCTATTAAGGGAATATAGGGATGTGTTTGTGTGGCACTATAGAGACTTGAAGGGGGTAGACCCAAGAATATGCTCTCATACGATCCCCATGACTGTTGATGCTAAGCCCACCAAACAAAAGCCCTACACATATAATGACACTTATGCAGCTAAAATAAAAGAAGAAATTGATAGGTTAATTGAATCTGGATTCATCTATGAGATTGAGCATACTGAATGGGTGTCCCCCATTGTAGTGGTGCCCAAGAAGAATGGAAAGTTGCGAGTGTGTATTAACCTTAAAAAAGTTAATGCCGCTACGATCAGAGATAGTTATCCACTTCCAATCACGGAACACCTATTGGAGCGTGTTGCAGGCAAGGAAGTTTATAGCTTCCTTGATGGATTTTCAAGTTACAATCAAGTAGCCATTGCCCCAGAAGATCAACACAAAACAGTTTTTGCCACAGAGTGGGGAATCTTTGCATTTCGTGTGATGCCATTTGGACTCACCAATGCACTTGCAACATTCCAGAGGCTCATGTGTCATGTCTTCAAAGAGTTCTTGTGAAAGAGCTTAGAAGTGTATGTGGATGATTTATGTGCTCATTCCCAAGAAAGAAGATTTCACATCCCTAAGCTCAGACAAATCTTCAACAAGTGTAGAGAATATCAAGTGTGTCTGAACCCAGAAAAGTGTGTGTTCATGGTGCGTCAAGGTAAAATCTTAGGTCATATTGTTTCTAAGAATGGAATCTCAACAGATGAAGATAAGGTACGAGCCATAGCGGAGCTGCCAAGACCAAGGAATGTTAAAGAGGTACAAGCCTTTATGGGCCATTGTGGATATTACCGTAGGTTTATCCACATGTACGCGATCATAGCTAGACCCCTTTATGCCTTGTTGTCTAATTTTGAGTGGAACAACGAATGCGAGAATTCTTTCAATGAACTGAAGAAACGTTTGTGCACAGCACCAATACTGATCACTCTTGATTGGAATAATCCATTCCATGTCCATGTGGATGCATCCAATCACGCCATAGGATATGTGCTAGCACAACCCACAGGTGAAGGAAAATTAGATTTGCCCATAGCATATGCTAGTAGACAGCTCACCGCAGCTGAACGAAACTATACCACCACTGAGCGAGAGGGCTTAGGCATGGTATATGCTGTGAAGAAGTTTAGACACTATTTATTGGCCAACAAGTTCAAGTTTTTCACTGATCATCAAGCTTTGTTATATTTGGTCAATAAACCTTGCAATACTGGACGCTTAGTAAGATGGTTCCTCTTACTAATGGAGTATGACTTTGAAGTTGTTGTCAGGAAAGGTAGAACCCACCTTCAGGCAGATCACCTTTCTCGCATCACTTCAGGAGAGTCACCGCAAGGAGTGTCTGACGAATTACCCGATGCTTATCTGTTCAATTTAGAAGTTGTTCCTAAATGGGCAAATAAGTTGGTACCAGTCCTAACCTTTGGACCCGCAAATAAAAATGTTAAAACATCACAAGAAGAAATTGTAAAATCACAAAAATATCACATATTGGCAGGAAGCATGTACAAACAAGACACTGAGGGTGTATTGGCTTGTTGTGTTGAGGACGATGAACATAGTAGTTGGTTGCAACAAGCTCATGAAGGATTGCTAGGAAATCATTATTCTAAACAGCTCACATTACAAAATCTGAAATGTTTAGGAGTGTATTGGCCTAGCATGGACAAAGAAATACATGAGTGGATTAAGAATTGTCCAATGTGCAGAGAGAGACCACCAGTGGAGCATGGGACCCTTTATCAAGTGTCATTAATTCCAGATTGGAGTGCTCCATTGGTAGAATTTATGAGGTCAGGAAGATTACCCAAAGAGGCTAGCCTAGCAAGAAGACAAAGCATGGAGCAAGAGGCTCAAGGCTATGCCTTAGTAGGAGACAACCTATACCGAAGAGGCAAAGATGGTTACTTAAGACTATGCGTTCATGAATCAGACTATTTAAAGGTCTTAGAGACTGCACACAGTGGTGTTGCAGGGGGACATTTTGGTCCTGACCGAGTGATCAAGACCATCCTATTCTGAGGACTTTGGTGGCCCACTCTTCATATGGATGCTCATACCTATGTGAAGAAATGTGACACATGCCAACATGCACAATATCCAGTTAGAAAAGACGAGATGCCTTTGAGGCCAATGATGGGAGGACGTGCATTCTCGAAATGGGGTATAGACTTTGTAGGTCCTATGAACCCCCCAGCTAGAAACTCCCATGCAGAGTACATTATTGTAGCCACAGATTACCTTACCAAGTGGGTAGAAGTGAAAGCCACAACAAAGAATGATGCTCAGACAACAGCTAAGTTCTTATTTGAGAATGTGTTCACGAGATATGGATTACCGATAGAGTTAGTAAGTGATAGAGGTACACACTTCTTGAATGAAGTCATTGAAAATCTTCTCCAAGAATTCTTGGTGATACATAAGAAGTCTGCCCCTTACCATCCACAAGCTAATGGACAAGCTGAGAGCACAAACAAGATCCTATGTAATGTCTTGACCAAGCTTGTAAACAACAAACGCTCTGATTGGGACAAACAACTTCATCATGCTGTTTGGGCTTATTGAGTTGCCTACAAAACGGTACTCAACGCCACCCCATTTTAGATGGTCTTCGGACAGAATGCTGTGCTACCATTGGACTTCCTTATCCGAGCCTTAAAAGTAGCACAAGAGCATGAGTGGAATGGACATGAATTGTCCTCTAGGATTTTTGATCTAGAACGCTTAGGTGAGACGAGGCTACGCGCGGCGGCAGGCATCTATGCTGCAAAGAAAAGACAAAAGGCATACTTTGATGCACACATCAAAGATAAAGGATTGAAAGAGGGAGACCTAGTGTTGGTTTATATGCTAAAGCAACATGCCCGTAAATTGGAAAAAAGAGGATACGGACCCATGATCATTAATAGAATTTCCACTAGCGGTACAGTTCAGTTGGCCACTCTAGAAGGAGATATCTTGCCAAACTATATTAGTGGATGTAGAGTCAAGTTATACCAAGAACCTCTTACAGAGGATATGCTTACGAGACTCAACACTGCTAAGAAGCAAAAAGAAGAGGAGTTAAGGGTGAGGGAAGAAGCACAGGCAGAGGCCAGAGAGCGTATTAGGCGAAATAAGTTAAGGTGATTAGGCCTAGATGTCAACTCAAAAGCCCCAAAATATCACATGGATATGTGCCAAAAATCGGGCATAACTACTTCTCAAGTCATTGACCGACGTCCCTTTGTGACCATAGAGATAGGACAAGAAAAGGGTGCAAGGACTGTGTGAGGCATTGATTGACTCAGGTGCAACAAGTAGTGCAATTAGACTGTCCTACTGCCAAGACTTGCAGTTGAACATCAATCCCATAGAAGCTTATCTCATAGGATTGGGAGGTGTGGAAACCCCTTGTTTGGGCGAGGTGGAACTTCCCATCTACCTTCAAGATGTTCCAATGAAAGTCAAAGTGCTAGTGTGTCAAGATGAGAACCTTACAGAACCTCTTGTCTTTGGACAAGATTGGATTTATGACAATGCAGTCAACTTGAACCTAAGAAGTCAACTTCTTCAAGTTTGGGTCCAGAGACAATGCTTTACATTAGCACTAGAAAATGGCATGCTCACAAATCCAGATGTCACATCTTGTAGTCCTCCTAGGACTAATCTTAGCAAAAGAAATGTTGTATGCATCGAAAGCTCTATGTTGCAGGAGAACTTAATCATGGAAGCACAAGCTCAAAGACAAGCGGACTCCTCCTCTGGTGCAAGGACTCATGCCGCCACTACAACTCAACCAACAAGGCAGGCACAACAGAACAGGACAACTGCTATATCAAATAGACAACGGGATTTCCAAAGGAAAGTAGTGCCGGGCATGAAGCAAATCTGGGTACGAAAAGGAGAGCAACCACCGGCCTTAACCCCACAATTCCCCTCCAAGGACTCCCACCAGGCCAGAAGATGAATGAAGAAGCTAGGACAAACTCACCCACAAGATATTCGACAAGTTTGGGTGCCTAAGAAAATTGTTGTAGCTCAACAAGGGCGATTACAAATGTGGGTACCTAAGAAGCTCTTACATCCACAGCAACCTATGTTCTCCCATACGCGAAAAGTCTCAAAAAAGAAGCCAAGGCGAGGCAAAGGTCAGAACCAAATACCAAGAACAAGAGTAGACCAACTAACCTCTTCAGCGCGAGTCAAGCGACTAGCCACAGATGTATGTGTATGGAAGCCAAAAGCACCGGTAGGCCCCAAAGAACCAAAGAGCCAACCACGAAGGATCCAGCCCTCAAAAAACCATCCAAACATGAAGCAGCCAAAGGAGATCGCTACACAGTCGAAGACCGTTCTCAAATGGATCCGTATAAGGAGGAATGATCAGCTGCCATCTCGAGATACAATGGATACCTCCAACAAAGATGGCGTCAACATCTACAAATGACATCAAGCCTCGACGAGCAACAACCATGTGCTCCCTGCACAACCCTGTCTTTTGCACCATTCAGGTTATGCATTTCCAAAGTATGCATTAATATAGGGCCACATTACAGGGCCGTGCATAGACACATTGGAGAGTCCCATGCACAAGAGCACATTGACATATGTCAACTATTTTTTCTGATACTAACATCTGTCTTCTTGTTTGGTGACATTGTTCCTCAAAAAAAAAAAAAAAAAAGGAAGCACTTGTTCCAGGTTTGGCTCATGAAACATGAATGAGTCATCCTTGGTTAAAGGTGGAACTGTTGATTACTGGGCATTTATCAATTTGGATAGAAGTGTGTCTCGACTAGCAGATGGTATAATTGCTGCCTTATCTGGTAGATGTCAAGAACTTGGCATGAACATGGCATCCACAACTATGGTAGGAGTGAAGAGCTTGAAGGTCCGCAACTTGAAGTGATGCTTAACTACTGCATGTAAGAGAGCATCCAGGGAGGTATCGGCAAGGGGTAGTTCTGGTACCTTGCAAATCTTTGTATGTATACTGGATGAGAAGACTCCTCCTTATGGGGAGCTAACGAGAATATGTGAAATTAAGCTTAGTGTAGTTACCCAATATCTTTTGTCAAGGAATACAAAGAAATTCAATTCTTAGTATTTGGCAAATATTGCTTTGAAGAGAGCAGATAGGACCAGGCACTCAAAGAATTTCATCCGTGGATCCTCAACACGGGCATTCATCAACAATGACCATCACAAATGCCAGGAGCACAACACAAAGAGATCAACATCGATCGATGGTTCACCATGGTAAGCATCTTTTACCTTGGCAACACCATAACCATGATAGATTAGGAAACCTCTTCATCGGCATACCCTTGAGCACTTAGCTCAAGACCCCAATTTTTGCACCATACTTCTTCCAATGCATTTTCCAAGTAAGCATGTATAGGGCTACATTACAAGGTCATGCACGAGGCACATATTTTCCTCAACCCATGCACAAACACACTTACCCATCATCCACTATGGGTTATGAGTACTTAGCATGACTACTATGAACATCAACTTTGGAAGATCTAGAGGACATCAACGGAGACTCACAACGACACAGTCATGCTGGAATCCAACAAAGAAGTACATACCAAGGTACTACAACTTGCAAAGGCTCGCAGTGACAGATGAAGAACCGGACAACCAACCCTACCACATCTGGAAGCCAGACGACTTTTGTGAAGGGACACTACCTCTCAAAGCACTACATGGAACAACCATTACAACAAGGGTCTGTCAGGGACGACAGACTCGAGAGGGGGGGGAGTGTTGGAACTCAAGGTCAAGCACAAGCATGGAAGCACATCAGAAAGGTGGACACACACAAGAAGAAGGAGCAAGTAGGGAGCTCCAAGAAGTGTATGTCAAATTTTCACAAGAATTCCCTACAAAAATAGTGATTTTCATCACTAAAAACCATTGTAAATACCATTTTCTATTTTTGTAACTCCATTTTGTTCAAGCCAAGGAGTCCTTGAGCTTGACGAGTATTAGAAGTATCATCCTACCAATTTTCATAATTTTTAGACTCCGTTTGAGCCCTCAAATAAGCCTTGGAACCTAATTTTTAACTAGGCCAGACACTAGGTCTGGACAGGGCCAAAAGTAGTCAAAAAACTATAAAAAGAGCTAGAGAGCTCATTTTTGAGGTTAGCTTGTTAGAGAATAGAGCTTTTGTAAGAGAAATCTTTTGCAATCGAAGCTTTCCATTGTTCCTCTCTTTGATCTTACCTTGCGCGCGTGTGTGTGTATGTGTGTGCATGTTTGTGTGCTTTCACTCACTCACTTGTGCCTTCACTCGCTCGTGGTCATCATACCGGTCCTCAACGTCTCCGCGGATTGACAAGTAAAGGAGGTGGTGCTTACACTTGAGCTACACATATACATATACATATACAGATACATACACACACATACACACATATATATACATATACACACACACACACACACATACATATACATATACACATACACATACATAAACATATACACATACACATACATATACATATACATATACACATACATATACATATACACATACATTTACATATACACATACATATACATATACACATACATATACATATACACATACATATACATATACACATATGTATACATATACACATATGTATACATATACACATACATATACATATACATATACATATACATATACATATACATATACATATACATATACATATACATATACATATACATATACATATACATATACATATACATATACATATACATATACATATACATATACATATACATATACATATACATATACATATACATATACATATACATATACATATACATATACATATACATATACATATACATATACATATACATATACATATACATATACATATACATATACATATACATATACATATACATATACATATACATATACATATACATATACATCTACATACATGTTACTCTAGCACAATGGTAAGTACGAACTTGAAGAGATTAACGTCATAAATGTTAATCCATGGAGACGTGAGGACTCAGATGAAGATTGTGAGCAAGTGAAGGCACAAGTGGGTGAGTGAAAGCACACAAGCATGCACAGACATACACACACACGTGTACAAGGTAAGCGCATAGAGAGGAACAATGGAAATCTTTCTATTACAGAAGAACTCTCTTTCAAGGCTTCAAATTTACAACAAGCTAACCTCAAAAATGAGCTCTCTAGCTCTTTTTATAGTTTTTTGAGTAGTTTTGGCCCTATCAAGACCTAGTGTCTAGCCTAGTTAAAAATTAGGTTCTAGGGCTTATTTGAGGGCTCAAACAGGGTCTAAAAATTATGAAAATTTCTAGGATGATACTTCTAATATTCCTCAAGCTGCATGACTCCTTGGCTTGAAAAAAATGGAGTTGCAAAAATGTGAAATGATATTTACAATGGTTTTAAGTGATAAAAATCACTATTTTTGTAGGGATTTCTTATGAAAAATTGACATGTACTTCTTGGAGCTCCCTACTTGCTGTCTCTTCTTCTCTATCGACTTCTTTGATGTGCTCCCATGCTTTGTGCTTGACCTTGAGTGTCAATAATATACATATACATATACATATACATATACATATACATATACATATACATATACATATACATATACATATACATATACATATACATATACATATACATATACATATACATATACATATACATATACATATACATATACATATCATATACATATACATATACATATACATATAGATATAAATATACATATACATATACATATACATATACATATACATATGCATATACATGTACATATGCATATACATATACATATACATATACATATACATATACATATACACATACATATACATATATGTTGGTGCAAGACAATCAACAATTGGTGATTAGGAAAAAGATTTGAAGTTAAAGAATGAAGCAAAGATTAATGCATGAGGCTTGAAGTTCAGTGCATGATCAGAAGATGAAGACTTTTATATACATGTATACTAATCTTGTAATTAGTTCATAAAGACTTTGTATCTTTGATGAGTCGGGATGTAAACATCTATATATACCTGATATAGATGTACTATGAATAAGAGGGATGATGAATGATAAGATTTAGAAGTCATTAGAGACTTTAGAAAGTGAGGAAAACTTATGTATCAATCAGATGTGAGGTTTTTGAAATAGAAGAAAGTTGCGCCTCGATCTTTTGTTCAGTGCTATTTTTGTGTTTATCCTATTGGGGAATGCTGTTGTACAAGTCTTATTCTATAGTTGGGTGACCTCTATATAAGTTTTAGAGTTTAATTATTATTAGGCTGAGAGAATTTTGAGTAGGAACATTCACATGTGTAAATGTGATGAAGTGAAGGAATGAATAGGCGCAATCTTGGTGGTCAATGTTTTGATCAGATCTCCCTCCACAACGTAAAGTTTTGATCAAATAAGCACTCATTCTTTCAGTTGAAAGGTAAGCTACTTATGGCTAAAAGCATTTGAATAAAGGACATCTAGTTTGGGAGAACCATGCATTAGAAGTTGTATGTGTCAAAGTCAACTACACAGAAGAACAATTTTAGACATAGGTGGATTGTTTGGATGAAATCTCATGATTTACTGAATCTTTTGGAAAGGTTTAACTTGGAGAAGGTGCGAAGACGTTAGGAGACATCTCATACAAAGTTTCATTGAAAAATTTACACATTTGATCTATCAATGAGTGGATTAATTGTAACAAACGTGTCTAAGTAATGAGTTTCTTCACAATTAGTTCAAAGTTTGAGAATTTGACATTGGTCTTCAAAAATCGGTTGAGGTTTTGGGTTGTTCTTGATATAGAGGTGCTTTAAAATCAAGGATAACTTGTTCGTTTGGTGATTAACACTCTCCATTAGTGATATCAGAGCAGGAGTCATCCTAATTGAAGAAAGGAGGACCCTGACTGTTGTAGATATACATAAATTAAGCTTTGAAGATTCAAAAGGTGAAAGTTTAGAGTAAAAGCTATAGAAGGAGGCTTGAAGCTATCAAGAAGATCAAAAGGAACTACATTTGAAGTAAAGGTACATTCATTATTCACAAATCCTGAAGAATTTATTGCACAGGTGAAGAAATATATACACATACACATACATATACACATACACATACACATACACATACACATACACATACACATACACATACACATACACATACACATACACATACACATACACATACACATACACATACACATACACATACACATACACATACACATACACATACACATACACATACACATACACATACACATACACATACACATACACATACACATACACATACACATACACATACACATACACATACACATACACATACACATACACATACACATACACATACACATACACATACACATACACATACACATACACATACACATACACATACACATACACATACACATACACATACACATACACATACACATACACATACACATACACATACACATACACATACACATACACATACACATACACATACACATACACATACACATACACATACACATACACATACACATACACATACACATACACATACACATACACATACACATACACATACACATACACATACACATACACATACACATACACATACACATACACATACACATACACATACACATACACATACACATACACATACACATACACATACCATACACATACACATACACATACACATACACATACACATACACATACACATACACATACACATACACATACACATACACATACACATACACATACACATACACATACACATACACATACACATACACATACACATACACATACACATACACATACACATACACATACACATACACATACACATACACATACACATACACATACACATACACATACACATACACATACACATACACATACACATACACATACACATACACATACACATACACATACACATACACATACACATACACATACACATACACATACACATACACATACACATACACATACACATACACATACACATACACATACACATACACATACACATACACATACACATACACATACACATACACATACACATACACATACACATACACATACACATACACATACACATACACATACACATACACATACACATACACATACACATACACATACACATACACATACACATACACATACAACATACACACACACATACACAACATACACATACACATACACATACACAATGCACATACACATACACATACACATACACATACACATACACATACACATACACATACACACTACACATACACATACACATACACATACACATACACATACACATACACATACACATACACATACACATACACATACACATACACATACACATACACATACACATACACATACACATACACATACACATACACATACACATACACATACACATACACATACACATACACATACACATACACATACACATACACATACACATACACATACACATACACATACACATACACATACCATACACATACACATACACATACACATACACATACACATACACATACACATACACATACACATACACATACACATACACATACACATACACATACACATACACATACACATACACATACACATACACATACACATACACATACACATACACATACACATACACATACACATACACATACACATACACATACACATACACATACACATACACATACACATACACATACACATACACATACACATACACATACACATACACATACACATACACATACACATACACATACACATACACATACACATACACATACACATACACATACACATACACATACACATACACTTACACTTACACTTACACATACACATACACATACACATACACATACACATACACATACACTTACACTTACACATACACTTACACATACACTTACACATATAGATACACATACAGATACACATACAGATACACATAGACATACATATACTTGAATTAGAGCGTTTGGGAGAGACAAGACTATGAGCAACAATAGGAATTTATGCTAAGAAGAGACAGAAAGCTTACTTTGATGCTCATATTAAAGACAAGGGATTATGAGTAGGAGATTTGGTGCTAGTTTAAAGATTGAAACAACATGTTGGCAAATTAGAGAAATGAGGTTACAAACCCATGATCATCAACGGGATATCGAATAGCAGTGCAGTTCACTTAGCAACTCTTGAAGGAGAAGTATTGCCTAATTATATTAGTGGATGCCAAGTTAAGCCATATCAAGAACCTTTAACCATAGACATGCTTAAATGACTAACTCTTGCCAAGAAGCGAAAGGAAGAAGAGGAACAAATCAGAGCTAAAGCCTAGACAGAAGCGTTGGAATGCATTAGGCAAATGAGGCTACAAAGGAGAGGACTAGGTAGATCACCTCAATCGGTGGATGCTCCACAATATCCGGTAGCTATGTGCCAATTTGGAGGAAGATATGTCCCAGTATCAGTGATAGAAGACCTTTCATTAATGTCACTCTAGGCTAGGAACCCATGTGCACGCAGTGTACGGCTTTAATTGACTCAGGTGCACCCGAGAATGCAATTCAACTCTCTCTTTGTAAGCCTCTTGAAATTAAGCCTCTTGAAGCCTATCTCATTAGGCTAGGTGGATTAGAAACCCCTTGCATAGGCGAGGTCAAGCTACCCATCTCCATAAAAAACGTGACCTTGATGGTAAAACTGCTCGTTTGTCATGACGACGATCTAATAGAACCTATGATCCTAGGCCAGGACTGGTTATACCATTACTCGGTGAGTCTAAATCTTTGCAGAAGTGTGCTTCAATTGGAACTTGCAGGACAATATCATGAACTGACCCTCCAAAGTTGACATAGAGAGGTGCTAGATGTGATAGAAGTTCCCCCAACCTTGTGCACATCAGCACACCCTACCGAACCCACATAAGAATTACCACCCATCCAGGAGTGAAAATTGGATAGACAGATAGGAATCCGACAAGTATGTCGGCATAAGACTCAACCTTTTGATGAATGTCAATAGTCACCATTTCCAAGCAAGGGTGTAGTGGATCTCCCTTCTTTTCCAAAACAACATGTGAATATGATATCTCACCCTTGACAAGCCACCTAGTCACATTATCCATGTACTCATTGGCATAGCACCTCAAAGTGGTTCGTTAGATAGTCCACTCAAGCATACCCTCAATCGAGGTGGATACATAAGGTGACTGTACCCAGTAAGTCAAATGCTCTAGATCTTTGACAACCCTCTCAATTTCGATCGAGGTAACATATTTGGAAAATTTAGTTGCCCAAGTCCATGGTGATTGCTCAGTCTAAGTCTTGCCAACTTTGGGTACCTAAAAAGTGTTTAGTTTATGCTTCAACCTCACTCAACTCTAAGAAGACCTTTTCTGAGACTACTAGGAAACCCTACACACCTTCTTTTGTAAATTACACTTCATCTCTTCTAACCCCTCGTGTGACACAGAAATGGATCCCTAGACCTTCTTTAATCACAATGACTCTCGACCCAGCTCATCCTGACCATCGACTTAGTGAAACTAACACTCTTATTAACCACTCCATGCAGACCCAATTGGACAACTTCATATCACCACTGTCGTGGTAACATACACTAACTCTGTAGGCAGTACTCATTCGAAATCAATTGTAAAGCCACACACCTCACACACTCCCACTCACAGTCAAGCACGCACTTCTCACAATTCACTTCTCACATCATTAAAATCACACACTTCATAGGAAGCATGTTGCTGGTGGAAAGGAATGCAGGTCTCATCTTCTTGGGATCTTAATTATTTTCCATGACTAATGTGTTTTCTTAATCATGACTGCACTTCAGATTCACAGCACTCATATGCCCACCAAGAAGAAGCTTCTCATTCCCGAACCAATGAAGCAAAGTGATGTTGACAAATGGCCCACCATCTCCGCCATCACCCCTCAATTGACCACTCCACTACGAATCTATCTATAGCACTTTGTCTTCCCTGCATAGGAGTGATTTACAGTCCCGCACAAGTGTCTTTGGTTTGGTTTGTATCTCGCCACCACAGGGCCTCAGACAATTGATATTGCTACTTACATTCAGGATCAACTTTTATTGGCCAGACATCAGTGGGAGAAGAAGAAGGTCGTTCATGGATGTTGTGCTCTCACACGCATCATATACATGTGTATGGCCTATGATATTACTATCAAGAGAGCCCTACCAACTGAGCAATTGAAACAATATAAAGGTTCCAAGAAGACTGCGATACCCCCCAAACCCATCGAGTCAAGCACATGTGCGGCACCATTTCATGCCTACAAGTGCCGGTGTCACCATCACCTTAGCCCACACCTGAAACCTTGTCTCAATGATCTCCAGTGCAACCACAACCAACGATTCCCTCTCTCTGTGTTCACCTGAGCTGCTCCACCACACTCCGTGAAGTTTCATAGGCAGAGACCACGGTGCCCACTACCATTACGACTATGACCACCAGGACTGTAGAAGCTCCCGTAGCAACTTCCACATTTGTCTCTGATTCCTTTACATTCTTGATTTACGAGTTTGGGCATGCAATTTTGAGATCCCTAATGTATTGTCTAGTGATTTTCAATTCTCGGATACCCATATTGTCTCTCGACAGTTTGAATACCCCACTACACCATCAGAGGGAGCGAATGCTGATTCTGAAGATGAAGACGACAACCGCACAGTGACTGATGAAGGCGAAGCTGACAATGAAGGTAGCGAGGAAGACGTACAACAATCGGAAGCACATGATGAAGTTTCAAGAGAAGCTAGCATGTATGAAGAAGAAACGGCCGAAGCAGAAGCTTACACCATTGCCATCCGAGGGCTCTACAATAACATGCATAAAGTTTGGGCACAAACCAGATTAACGAAAGAACAAAGTGAAGTCATCTTGCAACAGGAACTGATCAGTGGCGGCTTTGAAGAAACTTTTATCTCTGCTATGCATGTAAATCTATCGGCGCGCCAGAACCATTATAATATTTGCTAAGGAAGCCTTTACCCAAGTTCGACCCTTGATGGGTTCTTATTCTTAAGCGCCTAGGTACATACATTCATGTCCCTACTAGTCCCATCACCTCCGCACCCCCCGTGGGTTCCTCCACGATCGACTTGAGTGAGGAAGACACTTCCCCTGTATATGCCCTTGGCAAAACCCTCCCTTCTCAACCGATCCCAACCCCAACCTCCCTTGATGTTGTAGATAGCCTTGAGGTTCGTATTCCTTCCCCTTTTTCTGTTTGGCCCCTTGTCTTCAGCCCAATTCTAACCATTGCTTCCATTCCCCCTATATCCATTCCACCTATCATGAGACCACCCATTATTTCCCCTCCCCCACATTTCCCCTCATATACCACTAACCCACTGTACTCCTTTCCTGTCTCCACACAGCCAACCTCCTTCTATACTTCTTTCACATCCTTTTTGCAGCCCCAATCTACACCTTTTTTGTTTGTAAGACCTTCTCAGGAGCTTTGCCCACTAGTCCCCTTTTTATGGCCACGAAGCACACCTCCTCACTCACCTCTCACCACACAATTGCACCCACCACCATGCACCATAGCACCGACATCACTCTTTCACGTTGCAATCACTGAAAGTTCCACTAGTGATACGAACATCTCACCCACTGCTTCACCAGATGCACAATTACATGCATCCACCACACCACATAACACATCTCACACGCCACCTATTCGCACGTCACTTCTGTCACTCACCACTACATCCAATATCCCTTTCCCTACTCGCACTCCCATCGCATTACAAACTACCCCGCATGTCACATTCCCCACCCTTGCATCATCTTCGTCATCCACTATTGATGCTGCTATCCAGCAAATGATACAATGTCTACAACAAATTAATGTTGAATATTCATTGCTTGGGCAACAACACTCCGCCCTACAATGGACTACACAAGATTTATAGGTACGCTTAGATGCACTCACCCTGCAGAATGAGGAGCTTAACATAAAGTATCAAAACTTGGAAGTTGAACATCAAATGAAGCAGCAAACTCTTGAAGCTCAGGTATAGGAATGGATCAAGGGCGTTGAATCAAAACTAGATGTTCACTTGATGCAAAATGCCCAACTATCATGCAATATGGTGCTTCTTCACCGACACCTTAATGCTGAAAAGGAGGAAAATCAACACCTGTAGCAGCAGAATTCTGAGAATTTTGAAGCTACATTGGACAATCCAGACATGTCCCTTAGTCCAGCTTGCTTTCAATCTGTTCCTCCCAAATCAATGCAAATCCTCTTGGAAGACCATGCACATGTGCTAGAGGACTATGACCGTTTACAGGAAGAATGCCGAACCCTCAAGGACACCAATAAAACTTTGTTTCTTAAAGATTCTTTGGGATCAACTATTTAGGAAGTGGCACCACCGGCTCTCTTGGAAGAATTGATCGTGCTACATATGAAAGTAGAAGAGTTACAAACTCAAGTATCTAATATGATGGAACCCCCTCCACTAGAGTCACCACCTGATCTACCAAAACCAGAGGAGACAACACCTATCCCTGTCGAGGAAACATTCGAAGAAGAATATGTACCTTTACCTGTTGTTGGCGGTCGCTCATCCCCTGAAGGACAGGACACCTACGAATTACCTCTGCCAGCTTGGTTAAAGACCATCAAAGAATTAGGTACGACACACTCTACTCGCGTAGAGGTGCAACTCCATGCGATGGAAAATCTCGAAGAAGTTATTTTGAAGTCGCCCTATTTTGCGTGTATCGCCCCCCATTGACATATAATGTCCAGTGAATCAAAGTATAAACTATATTTCCTTTTGCTACAAGAATATAATTTTCAAGTTGAGAGCGAGACTCAAAAGCACCCTACGCATGCAACGCAATTCGAGCCCAAAGATGTTCCACCAAAAGAAGAGAGGCCACATCTATCAACCCACCAGGCATGTAGACTTACTACAAAAGTACCCGAAAATGATGCATACATGGATGCGTGCACCAACACACTTGAAGTACAACCCGTGTTATGGACCGATTCCGTGCAGACATACTTGGAAGGCATTCACTATTAAGGTTCAGAATAACCGACAATGCAAGGATTGGCTCAATTATCCCTATCTCATGCCTCCCATGAATAATACTCCGACTGTCAGCTATATGATGGCCACCATTCACCATTGGTTACCACGTCTACACCTGATGACCGATATTGCTGCTCAAATGACTGTCAAGATTTTTGATATGATGCACATTGTATTCAAGACCTTTCACCATGTCAAGGGTCCCATTGTAAATACACCAGGCTTTGAATATGGGAATTTGGACTTAGTGTATGACATGAGCATGAAACCTTCTCTCAAGGTATGCTATGCTTGGCACTGCCAATTGAAGTATATGCTCGCCTGCTACAAGCGAACATTTGAAGAAATGTTCATCAGTGGCTTATGGGAATATCACTTAGAAGTATTTATCAGTCGTCCAATGCATCTGCTACACTTGTTTGCTTGTGAACATATCATGTATTCAGAACATTATATGCACCCACCTCCAGATGAACCCCAGCCATTAATTCGGAGAAACTTGAACATGATCTTATCCGGGGACTTCGCATCATAGAACACACCTTGGCAATAGACGTGCTCACCAACTACATTACTTACGCTAAATCAGGTTCTATCAGGGACGACAGAAATGAGGAAGAGGGGAGTGTTCAAGGCAAAGGTTTGAGTACTGGTTCTCATCATAGAAGAAGAGGAAGCACTTAAAGCTACTAAGAAGATTTCATCATGACAACACTGTTTTTTTATCAATAAACCAATGTATTATATGTATATACATCTAGTTATTGTGAATGCGACTCCATTTTGTGCAAGCTGAGGAGTGCTCGAGCTTGAGGAGTCCAAGTAGAAAGCTCACACCAATTTTTGTAATTTTTGGAAGCCATTAGTGTTGGCGTTAGATGTTTGCGGAAGCACACGAACAACACAAGGAAGAAGAAGAAGAAGAAGCTTGGAGTACAACACACAATACTGAATGTATTACTAGAGAATGTACAAAGATAAGTAGCCCATTAGGGCAATAGACATATATACAAGCCGGGGCAAAAAAACCTCCTAAAGAGGGAAAAAAGTGCCCCGACAGTCCTAGTGTGTTCACACACATCACTACCTAAATATTTCAACAAATCACCCTTGGGAGTGATGCGGTGAATAAGGAGCTAGCACTCATGTGTAAGGAAGTGCCAAGCTATGTGGAAATCACTCCACAAAAGGAAGTAAGTCCAAAGCTTTGTGGAAAGCTTCAAACTTCTCCCTAGGCAGAGCCTTCATGAAAAGGTCTGCAATGTTCTCCTGCGTGGGCACATATGCCAAGCTGATCTCCCCACCAGAGAACCTCTCCCTGACATAATGATAATGCACCTCAATGTGCTTAGTGCAAGCATGAAACACACGGTTCCTCACAATTGCCAATGTGCTCTTACTGTCAATGAAGATGGTGGTGGCAGAAGACTGACCAACACCCAAATCAACCATAAGGCATGCCACACACACTCAACAGTCGCTGTGAAAGCTACCCTATACTCAGCCTCATAACTGGAAGTGGCCATGGTAGGCTTCTTGTTCAACTGAGATATACATGAGCTACCAAGCATGAAGCAAAAGCCACTAGTGGACACATGAGTGTCATAGCAACCAACCCAATTAGAGTTAGAAAAAGCATGCAAATCTGGCGGTAGTGATCCCCCCTTGGGATAAAACAATCCAAGTAGCCAAGTACCACTCAAGTAGTGAAAGACGGGCTTAACTGCTTGTTACCATTAGTGTCCATGTGAAAGGCCAAATGGCCACTGGACACTTCTTTGTATATGTTCTATAATAAAACATATAGTGGCCTGGTCAGTCACAGACTGTAAGTTCGACCACATTTGTAAGACCTAAGAAGTCTGTCTTCCTGCTCCCTATGTATTGTGTTTTCTGTGTATTCTATAGCCTATGTGCGGAGAACTGTGTGCGGCCCCAAAGCTCGGTTTTCTACTCCGAGCATATCGGCGTGGAGCTCTCGAGAAGGAGAGCGCACTGTGGTGCATTGCCATCGAAATACTTCACTGGTATCAGATCAGTTCGAGGCAAAAGGTTTGCTCTTTTTGTGCGAGCGAAGCGAGCACCCCCCTTTCTCCAAGGCTTTCGACTAAGGCCACGACCAAGGCATAGACCTTGGCATACCTTGTCATCCGAGTCACCGAAGTCACCGTTGGCACCGTTGGCTGCACGGGAGGAAGGACCTCAACGATCAAGGAATATAGAGGTTCCCGGTACTTCCCGAGAGGTCACCCATCCCAGTACTGTTCCCCCCAGAGCTCGCTTAACCATGGCAATCTCTTGCCAGTAAGCTACACGCTTGTGGTGTTTGAAGAAGGGGAAAGACTAAGGTTGACATTACCTTGAACAAGTTTTGGTCCCTCAAAGCTTCATTTTTGCTTTCAAATCCTATTTCTGAAGCAATTTTGGGGTGTTTTTGGAGCCATTTCAGAGTACTTTCGCACATAGTTCTCTTCACACAGGTCCAAGAACATCAACAAGAGTGTTCTTTGTACTTCTCAGACAATAAATATCAACCTTTGGGGCTGTATTTTCAGCCACACTCGTAAAACTACAGGTTTCTCGAGAGGTTTTCAGTTTTGGTGGGAGCAGTCGCTGCAAATTTATGCAGGTTTTTTAAGCCTAAAACATCAGAGTCGAGAGACACTTGCAGGTGTTATTGGCTAGTTTGTGGGTTTTATATTCAGCCTTTTAGTGTCATTTTACTGCATATATTGAGCACATACACACCATGTACGCTTCTGTGGATACCGCTTATGTACGTCCATGTGGTCTTTGATATAGCGGTTACGTTCTTTGCATAAAGCCTTTTACGTTTGATAAAGAGGGTCATGGTGAGGTTTTCTTAACTGGCAGACACCCAGATGTCGGGGTCTCTTCGGTGATGCAGGTGGAAGACTTACCCAGCCTCGCCATAGGAGATGTATGATAGTTGTTCATATGTGCTCGATAAGCCTAGTTGGCTTCTATTGGGTAACTGATTATATGCAGTGGAGTCAGTGATTCACTATGCAGGTAGACATGTCAGCACTTGCAGTTTTATGATACTTTGACACTGGTCATATGCTAATTTTGCAGAGGATACTCTGGCAAAATTTTTCCAGATTTCTAGTTTAATCAACTATACAGTGGTCGATTTACTCCTTGATACACTTATTTGTTGGTGTTTGGACTCTTCTAGCTCCATTATCATTCTATTCAGTTCTCTACCATCATGGCATCAGAGGTCTCAAGCACATCCGGTGGATCAGGGTCTAGTGCTAGTGTTCCGAGGAGGAGCTATAACTTGGAGGGCAAAGACCATTTTGAGATCCGAAAATTTGATGGCACAAACTTTGCTCTATGGAAGAATCAGATTAAAGATGTGCTGATTCAAAGGAGGCAATGGAAGCCAGTAAATGGGATCTCAAAGAAGCCTGCTGACATGGATGAAGATGATTGGGATGATTTAGATGAAATGGCCAGGTCTACCATTCGCTTGCACGTGGCAGATAATGTTTACTTTACAGTATTAGACTGTGAAAGTGCAGAGGAGCTTTGGAAGAAGTTATGCAATACATATGAAAAAGAGACGGCATCAAATAAAGTGTATCTGATGAGAAAATTATATGACCTTTGTATGAAGGACACAAATAGTGTTGCTGCTCATCTAAATGAGTTGATGCTATATTCTCCCAGTTTTAGGCTCAAAAAATGGATATGGATAATGAAATGAAAGCAGTATTGCTATTATGCACCCTGCCATCATCATGGGATACATTTGGCACAACTATTAGCAATAGTGCACCTGGTGGTAAACTCGTCTATGATGACATATGTGGAGCACTCTTGAGTGAGGAGATTCGTAGAAAATCTATGGTTGGCACTCCAGAGTGGAGATGCATATAATGTTCGTGATTCTTACCAAGGAAAGAATCATCAACGTGGCAGGAGCAAGAACAAGGAAAAGAATGGTCAACGGAATAAGAGTAGAAGTAAATCAAGGAAGAGGGATATCGAATGCCATTATTGTCATAAGAAAGGACACATGAAGAAAGACTGTTATGCATTAAAGAATGCTAAAGGTAAAGGACAGAATGTTGATGGGCATGTTAAACAGTTACTTGCACCATCTACTTCGACTGTGAAGATTGAAGAAATTAATGCTATTTCTGATGATGTTGATGTGTTGACACTTGATAGTACTGTGCCATCTGAGGCACCTATGGCTGATTCTCTTTCCCACACGTAGCTGCTAGATTCTGGTGCTTCCTTCCATGTGACACCACATAGAGAATGGTTCTCTAACTATGCAGCAAAGTCTCTTGGTACCCTGAGACTTGGTGACTCTTACTAGTGTGATGTTGTGGGGATTGGAGATGTGGTTGTGCAGTTCATTGATGGTTTAAAATTTACTATGCATAATGTACGCCATGTACCTCAGTTATCATGCAGTTTGATGTCAGTTGGTCAACTTGATGACCTTGGTTACAAGGTGGTCTTCTATGCTCAGTCCTTTCATATATCAAAGGGCAATATGGTTATTGCAAAAGGAAGCAAAGTTGGCTCACTTTATCCTTTATTTGTATCACAGAAAGAACACTTGTTAGCTGTTACTAGACAACCTATGGCTTGTATTTGGCATGGTCGTTTGGGCCATATATCTCATAGTGGAATGGAAAATCTTTCTCATTCTGGCTACTTACCTGTGTTATCTTTCTCTGATTTTTCATTTTGTGAGCATTGTCAATATGGAAAGCAAACCAGAAATGTGCATAGATGCACATTGACTCTTCAATTCAACATTTAGATCTCGTTCATATAGATGTGTGTGGTCCTATGCCCACTAGGTCCTTAGGTGGTTCTCTTTACTTTGTCACTTTCATAGATGATGCTACTAGAAAAGTTTGGGTATATCCTATCAAATCAAAGGATGATGTATTCCCTACTTTCAAAAAATGGCTTGCTTCAGTTGAAACTGAAAAAGGAACTAAGCTTAAGGCTTTACGTTCAGATAATGGGGGTGAGTATACCTCACATGAATTCAGCCTTTTCTGTCAGTCTAGAGGGATTTGTAGAGAGTTTACAGCTCCTTATACCCCACTACAAAATGGTGTAGCTGAGAGGATGAATAGAACTATTCAAGATAGAGTAGTCTCTATGTTGCATCATGCAAACCTCTCACAAGGTTTTTGGGCAGAAGTAGTATTAACTGCAGTTCATGTGATTAACCTTTCATCTAGTACTGCCAAAGGTCTGAAAGTGGCACAAGAGTTATGGACAGGGAAACCACCATATTATGATCATCTTCAAGTTTTTGGGTGTGAAGCATATGTTCATATACCCAAGAATCTTAGACAAAAGTTGGACCATAAGTCAAAGAAATGCATTTTTCTTGGATATGGTTGAGAAGGAAAATTTGGATATCGCTTATGGGATCCTGAAACACGGTCAGTGATCAGAAGTAGTGATGTCATTTTTAATGAGTCTAAGATGCATAAACAGCCCATTAAGGAGGTTGAAGTCTGTCTTCGTGCTCCCTGTGTATTGTGTTTTCTGCGTATTCTATAGCCTTTGTGCGGAGAACTGTGTGCGGCCCCAAAGCTTGGTTTTCTACTCCGAGCATATCGTCGTGGAGCTCTCGAGAAGGAGAGCGCACTGAGGTGCATTGCCATCGAAATACTTCACTACCTGCCAATGCTTGACTCCTCAGCAATGCATAAACCTGCTCATCTGTGAGACAACAAACTGAATCTAACCGAGGAATGCATAAGTAAATCAAGCATCCAACAGTCTGCTGATAGAGAACAGCATCAAATGCATCTCCAACATCATAAAGACTCATTTGTAAACCTGTTTCCATAGGAGTGGCAATAGGTTTACAGTCTTCAAGGCCAAAACACTACAATAATGTGTCAATATATTTCGTTTGACACAAAGCCATTCCACCATCAATGTGCATAGACTAAATGCCCAAATAGTGATGCAAATGCCCCAAATCAGACATCTCAAATGAGGCCTAAAAATCAGCCTTAAAATCAGCAATATGCCTCTCATGAGGACCAGTGAGCAGAATGTCATCAACATAAACCACAAGGATCAGAAGTACATCATTAGCATGCTTGACATATAAGGTGCTTTCAATTGGATTTTTCTCAAAACCATGTGCAATTAGATAGGCATGTATCTTTTCATACCAGGCATGTGGTGCTTGCTTTAAACCATATAATGCCTTCTTTAACCTACACACCTGGTTTTCATGCCCTTTTTGCACAAAGCCACGAGGTTGAAAAACATACAATTCTTCATGCAAGTCACCATTTAGAAATGTTGTTTTAATGTCCAACTGATGTACATTCCAACCACGATGAGCTGCAAGTGCACAGATGCTACAAACAGTAGTTGTTTGGCACGTAGGAGCAAAGGTTTCATCAAAATCAATGCCTCTTTCCTGTGCATAACCCTTTGCAACAAGCTTAGCCTTATACCTATCAACTATACCATCAGGTTTATGCTTCAGCTTGTATACCCACTTCATGCGAATGGCGTTCTTGCCATGAGGCAATTCACATAAAGACCAGGTACCAATCTTCATTATAACATCATATTCAGATTGCATAGAAGCCATCCAATTTTCTGAATTTTGTGTTTCATCAAACAAAACAGGCTTAGTCTCATCACAGAGACTAGATGGAGCCATAGCATAACAATTTGATGCAAAGGAGGCACTATGAGAGCCTGATCGAGTACGAAATGAAAGAGGTGCATCTAATTTGCTGTCACACAAAGTCTAGACCAGCCATTTTGGCATAGTTTTTGCCTCCTCAATATTAGATCTTTCATCAATAAGTGCATCATGCAAATATGCATAAGAAATGGAATCTTCTGCATCATCACATGAGACCTGTAAAGACTGAGAAGTTGCCTCATTAGGACCAACACTAGACTGTCCACTTGTAAAAAGAGGCAACAAGGTATCATACATGTCTTTGGAGCTAATAGATGTCTCCTTAGTATATGAAAGCAATGGTTGAATAACATCTTCCATAAAAACAACATCACGGCTAACCAGAATGCATTTAGTCTGTGGATGATACAGATAATAGCCTTTACTTTCATAACTATACCCAACAAAAATACATTTTACAGCTTTATCATCCAATTTTTTGCGATGTTGTTTAGGAAAAACATGCAGATGAGCAACATATGGCTTGTGATAATGCCAAGCCTCATATGGAGTGATAGACTGCAGTGCTTTAGTGGGACACCTGTTAAGTACATATGCTACACATATGACAGCCTCAAGCCAAAAACTATGTGGTAAAGCTTGAATCTTGACCGTACACCTTGCCATCTCCATGAGTGACATGTTCTTTTGTTCAACAACTCCATTTTGTTGAGGTGTATACGACACTGTACACTGGTGTTTTATCCCACGTTCAACAAGAAATGCATTAAAATCAGAAGACATATATTCCCCCCTTGATGAGAACGGAGGGTGCCCATTTTACATGTTGATAGATTTTCAGCCAAAACCAAAAATTGTTTGAAGCACATGAACACTTCGGACTTTGCCATCAATGGATATACCCATGCATGCCTGGAAAAATCATCGATGAAAGTTATGAAGTAAAGATAATTTCCAAAAGAAAGTGTCTGCATAGGACCACATACATCACTATGTACATGCTACAATTTTTGAGTACCCCAAACAGAACCATCTTTCGGAAAGGAGGAATGCTGCATTTTGCCCAAAATACAGCCTTCAGAAACATGTTTTCCAGGTGCCTCAAGTTTGGGCAAAGAGGATACCATTTCAGATTTTGCAGGAGTAGCAAACTAGCAAAATTTAGATGACCAAAGCGTGCATGCCAAAGCTTTGCATCTAACATAGCCTAAGAACCATGTACTGCACATGTCGAATCATTTATAGTAATTTCATAGTCTATGAGCTTATACAACCCACGACATAAAATGCCAGAAGGAATAATCACGTTGCCATTTGACAGATCATGAATTGTACATTGGTCATCAACAAATTTTACAACCAAGCCAATCTTGGCTAATGTAGAAATTGATAATAGATTTTTCTTGATCCCTGGCACAAACAAAGCATCTGGCAAAGTGAAAGAACTACCATCAGCAAGTACTCAAAATGATCTTACCAACTCCCATAACAGGATAAGAGGAGTTGTTGGTACATCTAACAGTATTCCCTGTAGGGACAGGCTCGAGTGAAGAGAAGAAACTGTGCTGCGAGGTAATATGTTTGGTCACCCCATTGTCAGAGTACCAAACATTTGAGTCTACTACAAACATGCACTACTCATGAGAAGATGGGTCAAAGCTACAATCAATAGTAAATGCCCATTCTTCTTCCTGCACAAGATTAGCAGACTTTGTTTTTGGTGTAGAGGCCTCTGCAACAACCATTCTAGCCTCTTTCTTCTTTGCCTCTTTAGCAGCCAGTTTTGGACACTTCTTTATGATATGATCATTTCCTTTATAGTACTTGCAAAACAATTTCTAATTTTCTGATTTCTTCTCATCTTTGTCTTCCTTCTTTGAATGTGCAGAATTAGCATATTTCGGCTTACTAGTTGAAGAGCTCCATTTTCCTTTGCCCTTCTGACTAGCCAAGAAAGCTTGATCTGCAACATGCATAATGGACCTGTTCTACCTCGGCTGATCTTCTTGCAATAGAACAGAGAATAAATCCTCAAATGACAAGGCATTGGGATTGCATTTCATCATCAAGCAAAGAGTAGAAGAAAAACTATGATATGAATCAGGAAGACCATTCAGAACGGTCTACACAAGTGAGCTATCTGGTATAACTTTATCAGCAAAAATCAACTGTTCCTTCAATTCTTTGATCTTTGTTAGAAAACTTTCCATAGAATCACCTTCATTCATGTGCTCACTCTCCAACTGTTTTCAGAGGTAAGCAACACGAGCTTCATTCCTAGCTTGGTACAGCGTGATAAGTGTATCCCAAACATCCTTAGCTATTCTGCAAGAGCGAATGTGAGGAATAATGGCACCTTTGGCAGACAAAGCTATCAATGCATGCACCTAGGGATCTCTGCCATCCCAATGAATTTTCTCTGTAGTAGGTGCAATAGAAACCACATCACGAATAGGAATATGCAGAATATCATCATCTTTGACACCTTCTACATCAGCTTCAGTACATGCAGTTGTAACAGTTGCAAGTGTGATAGGATATTTTTCAACACCCTGCACAATGTTCCATAGTCCTTTTGCAACCAATACATGTTGCATCATATAAGCCCACAACGGGTAGTTGGTACCATCCAACTTATCCTCAATAGCCAACATACAAAATACATCACTACTTTCAACCAACATACGTTGATGCAAAAAATTGACTGTATCTCAAAAAGTTGAATAGAACTGCCCAGGCGAATTCTGCTAAACCTATAGCAGACTTTGAGATGCTTGTACTGGCAAACCAAAACTGGTATATACCTTTGGCATAAAAAGATGAAATATCCTGCACAACGCTATGATAGAGCGTTCGGAGGCCAAAACAAGCTTAGATCGTGATTTTAGCACCACATAGCAAAGTTCTTTTGATCTTTGAAACACCCTGAGTATGCTCACCAAAATTTGTGCAATTTTGAGACTGCAACCGGAGGAGTGTCGATGATGCCCTAGATGAAGCGACAGCCTACTCTGATACCAATTGTTGGAGTGAGACGTCTACACAACACACAATATGGAATGTATTACTAGAGAATGTACAAAGATAAGTAGCCCATTAGGGCAATAGGCATATATACAAGTCGGGGGAAGAAAACCTCCTAAAGAGGGAAAAAAGTGTCCCGGCACAATCCTATTGTTTTCACACACATCACTACCTAAATATATCAACAGTTAGATAGTTCAGATTAGAGGTACAACCTATTTTTTAACTATGCCGGTCACTAGATGTGAAACTGGTCAAAACTAGACAAAAACGACAAATAGAGCTAGAGAGCTCATTTTGAGGTTGTTGTTAGTTTATGATTGAACCTGTGAGCTAGAGCTAGAAGAGCTATTGTAACTAGATGATGATGAATATGATTAAAAGTTCTTTTCTTGCCTTCCATTGATCTCCATCGTGACTTTCCTTGTGTGTGTATGCATGCATGTGTATGTTCTTGCATTTCTCACCATCTTCTTCATACACATCATTTGCTCTTGATCTTTATATCATCCTAACTTCTCTGTGGATTGACAATTACGAGGTGAAGCTCCTCACGTTGGTACTTTCCATTGTGCTAGAGTGATGGCCAATTATCCCTATCTCGTGCCTCCCACGAATAATACTCTGATTTTCTGCTATACGATGGCCACCATTCACCATTGGTTACCACATCTACACCCGATGACCAATATTGCCACTCAAATGACTTTCAAGATTTCTGATATGATGTAGATTGTATTCATAACCTTTCGCCGTGTCAAGGCTCCCACTATAAATACACCAGGCTTTGAATATGGGAATTTGGACTTAGTGTACGACATGAGCACGACACCTTCTCTCAAGGTATGCTATGCTTGGCACTGCCCATTGAAGTATATGCCCACCTGCTACAAGCAGACATTTGAAGAAATGTTCATCACTGACTTCTGGGAATATCACTCAGAAGTATTTATCAGTCGTCCAACACATCTGCTACACTTGTTTGCTTGCAAACGTATCATGTATTCATAACATTATATGCACTCACCTCCAGATGAACCCCAGCCCATTGATTGGGAGAAACTTGAACGTGATCTTATCCGGGGACTTAATCACAGAACACACCTTGGCGATAGACCTGCTCACCAACTACATTACTCACACTAAATCAGGTTCTATCAAGAATGACAGAAACGAGGAGGAGGGGAGTAATCAAGGCAAAGGTTCAACTACTGGTTCTCATTATAGAAGAAGAGGAGGCACTTAAAGCTACTCAGAAAATTTCATCATGAGAACATTTTTTTTAATCACTAAAGCAATGTATTATATGTATATACATCCAATTATTGCCAATGCGACTCCATTTTGTGCAAATTGAGGAGTCCTCAAGCTTGAGGAGCCCAAGTAGAAAGCTCACACCAATTTTTGGAATTTTTGGAAGCCATTAGTTAGTTCAAATTATAGGTAGAACCTATTTTTTGATTATGCCGGTCACTAGATGTGAAACTAGTCAAAACTAAGCAAAAACTATTAATAGAGCTAGAGAGCTCATTTTGAGGTTGTTGTTAGTTTATGATCGAACCTATGAGCTAGAGCTAGAAGAGCTATTGTAACTAGATGATGATGAATATGATTACAAGTTCTTTTCTTGCCTTCCATTGATCTCCATCCCGACTTTCCTTGTGTGTGTGTATGCAGGTGTGTGTATGTCCTTTCATTTGTCACCGTCTTCTTCATACACATCATTCGCTCTTGATCTTCATATCGGCCTAACTTCTCCACAGATTGACAATTATGAGGTGAAGCTTCTCACATTGGTACTTTCCATTGTGCTAGAGTGATGGCCAATTATCCCTATCTCGTGTCTCCCACGAATAATACTCCAACTGTTGGCTATATGATGGCCACCATTCGCCATTGGTTACCATGTTTACACCCGATGACCGATGTTGTCGCTCAAATCACTGTCAAGATTTTTGATATGATGCATATTGTATTCAAGACCTTTCACCGTGTCAAGGCTCCCACTGTGAATACACCAGGCTTTGAATATGGGAATTTGGACTTAGTGTACGACATGAGCACGACATCTTCTCTCAAGGTACGCTATGCTTGGCACTGGCAATTAAAGTGTATGCCTGCCTGCTACAAGCAGACGTTTGAAGAAATGTTCATCAGCAGCTTCTAGGAATATCACTCAAAAGTATTTATCAGTCATCCAACGCATCTGCTACACTTGTTTGCTTGCAAACGTATCATGTATTCAGAACATTATATGTGCCCACCTCTAGATGAACCCTAGCCCATTGATTGGGAGAAACTTGAACGTGATCTTATCTAGGGACTTCGCATCACAGAACACACCTTGGCAACAGACCTACTCACCAACTACATTACTCACGCTAAATCAGGTTCTATCAGAGAAGACAGAAATGAGGACGAGGGGAGTGTTCAAGGCAAAGGTTCGAGTACTGGTTCTTGTCATAGAAGAAGAGGAAGCACTTAAATTTACTTAGAAGATTTCATCATGACAACATTGATTTTAATCACTAAACCAATGTATTATATGTATATACATCCAATTATCATGAGTGCGACTCCATTTTATGCAAGTTGAGGAGTCCTCAAGCTTGAGGATTCCAAGTAGAAAGCTCACACCTATTTTGGTAATTTTTGGAACCCATTAGATAGTTCAAATTAGAGCTAGAACCTATTTTTTAAGTATGCCAGTCACTAGATGTGAAACGGGTCAAAACTAGGCAAAAACTATAAATAGAGATAGAGAGCTCATTTTGAGGTTGTTGTTAGTTTATGATTGAACCTATGAGCTAGAGCTAGAAGAGCTATTGTAACTAGATGATGATGAATATGATTAAAAATTCTTTTCTTGCCTTCCATCAATCTCCATCGCGATTTTCCTTGTGTGTGTATGCTCTTGCATTTCACACATGCTCATGAAGAAATGCTCTTGCATTTCTTCATCCACATCATTCATCTTCATATCAGCCTAACTTCTTCACATATTGAAAATTACGAGGTGAAGCTTCTCACGATGTTACTTTCCATTGTGCTAGAATGACATGATGATACAACCCATGAGATCTCCCATGTTGAAGATGCAACCTTGGATGACAAGGAGGAAGGAAGATGTCTCAAGGATGTCTTGCATGTACCTACCATCACAAAGAACTTGGTGTTCATAGGGAAAATGGTTGAAAGAGGCTATCAAGTAAGGTTAAAAAAAGGTGGATGCTTTGTGGGGAACCCTAAGCAAGGTTACAGAGTCATAGCACGAGGAAGGAAGCAAGGGAGACTCTTCACTTTGGAGGTAGATTCTCATTCTACTCAACACGTCTACTTCACATATGGAAACAAGAAGATTTTGGAGTTGGACTTGTGGCACAAGAGGATAGGTCACATCAACATACAAAGAATGAAGGAAGTGCAATTCAAGAGGCTGCTTGAAGGTCTTCCCAATTTTCAAGGACAAGGTATGAAGCATTTATGTGAATCTTGTCAACTAGGGAAGCAAGCGAGACTTCCATTCAAGAAGAGTGGCTACATAAGACAACATCCATTGGAGATGATACATAGAAATGTGTGGAGGCCAACCAAAGAGCAATCCATTGGAGGTAACAAGTACTTTGTCACTCTTATAGATGATTGCACAAGGATGGTTTGGGTTTATTTCATAAAAAACAAATAAGAGGTATTTACATGTTTCAAAGCATTCAAGGCAATTGTAGACAAGGAATCATGTACATATATCAAGAATCTAAGGTCCGATGGAGGGGGAGAATATTTCTCAAATGAATTTTCTAGTTGCTTATCAGGTACACACCCCAACAAAATGGGGTAGCAGAGGGAAAGAATAGATACATTGCAGAGATCGCTAGAGCAATGTTGTTGACACTCAAGGTTAAGGACAAAGCATGGAAGCGCACCAAAGAAGTGGACACACAAGAAGAAGGAGCATGTAGGGAGCTCTAAGAAGCACATGTCAAATTTTCAAAAGAAATCCCTATAAAACTAGTGATTTTTATCAGTAAAAACCATTGTAAATACCATTTCTCATTTTTGCAACTCTATTTTGTTCAAGACAAGGAGTCCTCGAGCTTGAGTAGTATTAGAACTATCGTCCTACCAATTTTTATAGTTTTTAGACTCCATTCGAGCCCCCAAATAAGACCTAGAACCTAATTTTTAACTAGGCCAGACACTAGGTCTGGACAGGGCCAAAACCACTCAAAAAACTATAAAAAGGGTTGGACAGCTCATTTTCTAGGTTAGTTTGTCGTAGATCTAAGCTTTGTAAGAGATTTCTTTTGTAATCAAAGCTTTCCATTGTTCCACTCTTCGCTCTTACGTTGTGTGCGTGTGTGTGTGTATGTGTGTGCATGCTTGTGTGCTTTCACTCACACACTTGTGCCATCACTTGCTCACGGTCTTCATACCGGTCCTCACATCTCCACAGATTGAAATTTATGAGGTGAAGCTCCTCATATTGGTGCTTGCCATTGTGCTAGAGTGACACCAAATTTGACACCGTTATCGGGGAGAGAGCTTGTAGGACGAGCATATGACGGTAAGATGTAGAGTAGCGACATTGGAAGGTAAAAAAATCACCATTTTCAGTTCAATTTCTGATTTTTTTTTCTCCACCTTCATCTCCATCATCATCACTATCTTCTCCCACCTTCATCTTCTCTGATTTTTTCATTTTTCGAATGTACGTTCACTTTGTTTTCACTTATGGCTGTGAGTAAGAAGCTTAGAGGAGGTGCAGAACTGAAGCACTGAAGAAATACACCTCCATATACCCAAAAATTGAGTGAAATATCCCGAACGTAGCACAACCTGCACCAAGTGTTGTGAGTGTGGTATCGTGGGTTTGAAGATAGATTTTACATCTACACACATAGGAGTGACAAGGAGGACACAAGGTACTCATATTTGCAAAAAATTTTGAATTTGAACTCCAAAAAATCCAAGTGTCATGACCGGTTGAGTTCAAGTGTCGCGATACTTGAATTCCCATGTGTCACGATATTTGGTAGATATCGTGTATCACTGATATCCAGGTGTTGCCGATATCTAGGTGTCGTGACATGTGCGAAATCCAAGTGTCGCGATGTCTGTGAAGTGTCGCGATATGTGAAAAGTGTCGAGTGTCGCCTACCCCAAGTGTTGTGATACCCCTCGAGTATCGTGTGTCATGAGGTCCAAGTGTCATGATATCTACGATATCCAAGTGTCGCGATATCCTCGTATCATGTGGCCAAGTGTTGCGACATTCCTCAGGTGTCGAGTGTCGTGATCGCCCAAGTATCATGTGTCGTTTCCATCAGGTGTCATCATATTCCTCAAGTGTCGTGTGTCATGACTGATCAAGTGTCGAGTGTCATTGACATCAAGTGTCGCGACATCTCAGCAAGTATCGTGTGTCACCGGACTTCAAGTGTCACGATATCTGACAAGTGTCATGACATCTGCCAGGTGTCAAGTATCGTGACCAACCAAGTGTCACGATACTTCCCAAGTATCGTGTATCGTGGCAAGGCAAGTATCGTGTATCATCTACTTCCAAGTATCACCAATACTTACTAAGTGTCGTGTGTCGCCTGTTTTGAAGCAATCCCAGAGAGGTCTTGTTTCTCTGTTTTAACCCCCAAAACCCTGAACTGGCATAACTTTCTTATACAAAATCCGTTTGCTATGATTTTGGGTTTGTTGGAAAGCTCGTGGGGAGTTGGACTAGAAGTTGACCCTTAGGTTGGACTAGGAAGCAAGGGGTTCCACAAGATTTTGAGCAACTCAAAGGACAATTTTGGACTTGTAGATAAGGCTTATGAACCTAAGATCAAGTAGACGCTTAGGAAGAGATAGATAAAGTACCAAATCACCTGAGGCTAGCGTCAACCACACAACCAAGTCGGGGACTAAAAACTCAATGGTTAGCACTATGTGTTGAGTTCAGTTCACAGACGAGTGAGTCAAAAATGTCATTTAACTTGGAGAGACTCTTGGCTTCTGAAGACATGCATAGTTCAGTACCTAGGGAAGGTTTTATGTCTAGAGTGGAAGGGGAATATCGAATGTCTCTTTAATACATGTCCACTAACTTGCAAGGAATACCCATCTACCTCCATGGTCTACACAGGTCAATGGCAAGAATGATAAACACTACAGAATTTGAAATAGTTCCAACACCAGCTCTCAAGTATGAAGGTGGAGTTTACATGGACAAGATGGGCCAGATCTATGTAGTAACTGAAAACCCTGATCAAATTAACGATAGAGGAGAATTAGAGGGACAAGGAACTTCCAGAAAATCTAACCAAGAAGAACTAGTGACTACCCCAAGGGGCAAGTGTGTGGTGACTCAAGTGTTGAGATGGGGATTTGATACCTCAAGATGATTCCTTGTTAAACATATACTTGATACATGGGTCTGACCTACTCCTCCAAATTGATTCATCGACACAAGGAGAAAGCATCAGCCTGACAACTATATACGAATTAAGGGATCCGAAAAATCCATCTAGAGTTACATACCTAGACCAAAGTCAAAGGAGATATTGGCCTGTAGATGAAGTGGAGGGGTCTAGATTAAAGTACATGGATCTGCCTATATTCCCTCCTCGAGATCAGGCAACTACCTCACAAAACCCATTCCAGACCTAGCAAAGAACGGAAAATGTTATGTCAGGACAAACGAGCCAACATAGTAGGCCGAACAGACCTCAGTGCAATCCACTATGCCAAGAATTAACTCCCACAACCAAACTAGCCAAGGAATAGGAAATATGAATAGAATCACCCTTAGGGAAGAACCACCCCAAGGTGTAGGAGCTGGAATACACCTAGTAAAACTTGCTTTTCCCATCATAAGTCAAACCATAGAGCCCGGCAGAATACTAAGACCAATCCAATTGGCCAAATGTATGCGAAATCGTTATGATGACACAGGAGAGCCGTATGACCACATCGCAGAATTCAAGCAGGTATTGCAAGCGGAACAAGTGGATGACTTTTTTGTGCAATATGAATCCTTTGGGCTAACCCTCGTGGGAATAGCCTCAACTTGGTTTCAATCCTTGGATCCAAATTGCTTTGGCCATATCAAACAATTCTTCCAAGAACTTATTTGGGAATTCACTAAGCAAGGGATCAAGCACAATTTGTCATCCTTAATACATAGTTTCAAACAAGGTGCTAATGAGACAACAAAAAATGCAGCACGAAGATTTAATCAATACGTAGCCCGATGCCCTGTGATAGAGAGACCTTCTCAGCAGAAAATGATATCCCTATTTTAAGAAGGTCTAACCAATGGAACATTGAGAATGTTAGTATATGTAAAATGAATGCAAACTCTGAGTGAGTGTCTTCAAGAATGCATAGATTTGGAATGAGAATGTTTTGGTAGGATCACACAAGATCCTACCAAAACAGAGGATACAAGGAGCAATGAGACTTCTAGTTCGAGTTATGTGGAGGAAGTGGCAGCGTTAGTGGCCAAGAAATTAGGAGTACAAGGACAAGGGAACTACCAGAACTCCTCCTTGAGAGTGCCAATGTTAGGAAGTTGCACACGTTGCAGTGGAGATCATCCATCTCATGCCTGCACTAGAGAAGGATTAGGGTTATTACAACCTTACCCTTACGATAGACAACCAATTCAAGAGCCTAACATGTACTCTTATAGTGAACAAAAGTACATCAACTACAACACCAAAAACTATCCGATGAATAGACAGCCATGACCATTTGTACCACCCCAATGTAGACCATACGGGTACCCTCCTAGAGAATAAGGCAGAGAAGTTCCTAACCCATGTCCAGGACCACGAGGAGCAACTAGACCGTATGAACATGGAGGATATAGCCAACCTCAACCTATATGAGGACAACAACCACCCCACCCACTAGCTCCGATACAAGGGTAGAACATCACAATACAAGTCGTTTGTCTTGAGTGTGGCAAACAATAGCTCTTGAGAGATTGTCTCGGACATCCCTCTAGTGCACCAAAGGTTACACCCATTAATGTAGTAGGCCCAATAGGGGATTCAAGTTCCAGTAGCAATAATGTGGCTCCTATACATGCAGTTACTAGGGCACAAGCCTTACAAAAAGCTAAACTAGCTGAGCAATCAGAGCCGAGTGAGTCAGGAGAGCCTAGTATGAGAAAAACAAGAACATGGAAGGATACTAGAGAGAAGGGCAATCATAAGTGGACCAAAAAGCTATCCGAACTAGAAGAAAGCATGAAAGATGCAAAAACAAAAATAGAAGATATTGGCTCTCAAAGCCCCTCGCATGTCAAAACTCCATCCACACCACCTCATCCCCACCCACCAATCACTGTAAATAAACCACAACCAGGATCTGTTCTTGCATATCCAACCCTAGAAGACTTGGACATGATGTTCAAGGCGTACTAGGCTCGACTTCAAGAAGGGCCAACACCTGCAAACCTAGACAAGAGCTACCTTCGAGCAGATCTAGAGATTGAACGGACAAAACTGTGCATTAAAATGGTGGAACTAGCTCAAGCTATGTTTGAGGCCAATCAATCTTTGCACTTCCAAGGCTTATTAGATAGATTATAGCAGTTGGTAAATATACCGCAAGTTTCTTTGCCTCCACATGCTCCAGCAACAATTGAAAGAGAAAGCTGATCACCAAAGAAAGTCTATGTTCCTGACTCCATAGATGATGAAGAACCTCTTTCAATTCAACAACACTCTCAAAAGTTCTTGCGGGAAATACAAGAAGAGAAATGGGCCAAGGAGAAGGATAATCCCCCTCCTATTCTTGAGATTGATGACCCTCATGATCAATTTCCACAAGACATTCCATCTATTTATGGAGACCAAGTAGAGCAACAAGGAGAAGAAAGGTTAGAATTTGAATCCAATTCTTTACAAGAGTTGCCACAGTTCACATGGGAATCTGAATCGTTCCATGTTAGAGCTCCCACAATATTGATCTGAAACGAAGACTCGATGGTTCCAAGAAACACTCAAGTTGTGAAGAACTCTAAGGTTCAGTGTCATCTCACTTTAGAAGAGATGCTCAAAGTACAGCCTGAGTTATGGAAACATGTGGCAAATCAGGTTCCAGAACTTGATTCCAAAATGCCAAAAGCAGGCTCTAAATAGAAAGTACCGGAGATACATCTAGACAAAATAGGGGACATGAGTGAAGGTGAGGAAGGTAATACTTATCTTTTGATCACCTACCAAGGTTACACAACCAAAGCGATCATAGATTCAAGTGCTAGTGTTGCTATTGCAACCACCTCCTTGTGGAAGAAATGGGGCAAACCCACATTAAGACCAACTAGGATGAAACTTCAGATGGTTGACACCCATGTGGAAAGACCTCTAGGATTGCTAGAAGGTATAACTCTAACCACTTGTGGTGTAGAGTTTGAGCACACCTTTGCTATATGTGACTTTGGTAAAACTAATACCTATGAAATGATCCTAGGAAGACCCTTCCTACAACAACTGCAAGTTGTATAGGATTGGGGAACCAACCCCTTATACTTTCTGCGCTTAGGGGTCACAACCAAGGTCAATTTGAAGGATTACTACCTTCAGAGATGTACCACCCCTACAGTGGAATCCTATCCACAAGGATCAAGAAGATTCAATCTCTATGCATTCTAAAAGTTCATCTGATACATCCTGGATGCATGAAGATACTTATTTGTGGATGTGCAAGGTCGCGAAGGAAGAGGAAAAATGCTTAAAGCCAAGAGAAAAAGGAACTTTTCAAGGAGATAGACCAGTTAGAGACCCAGCCTATACACCGATGATCTTTCTGGATGAGGAATTTGAGCCTCATGGTTGGGCAGAAATCTTGGTCATCATGGACATTGCGGTCAATGAAGAATAGTGGACACCTCATTGTGATGAGGAGGGTTATGATATTTCAGTGTTCACATGTCAGCCCTTGCTAGAAGAATGTGATCCTAGTGACTTCATTGAAGAAGATAAGAAGGATGATGATCTGAAGTCCATTGTGATGGATAGTTGCTTTATTTCAGAGAAGCACTATCTAGAAGACATAGGAGTATTTACACAAAAAGAAGAAGAACCTCCCACGAGCATCAAAACGGTAAATTCAAAGAATGGAAGTGAGGGTGATCAAAAGAAAAAGAAAAGAACATTAGTGAAACAGGAAGAGGAGGAACCATTGTTTGAAGTACCAGAGAATTTCAAGAAATATGAAGTTGAGGACCAAAAAATTTTGGTATGAGTGCCTAAGAGAGAGGCCACAACAGGAGAAGCATATCATAACAAAGAAAAGACCAAAAAATCATAGTCACCATAAAAAAGAACGAAGAGAGATGCACGTACATAGGAGATGACCTAAGTAAAGAAGAGGAAGTAGAGTTGGTAGCCTTATTAAGGGAATATAGGGACGTGTTTGCATGGCACTATAGAGACTTGAAGGGAGTAGATCCAAAAATTTGTTCTCATACGATCCCATGATAGCAGATGCCAAGCTCTACACATATAATGACACTTATGTAACCAAAATAAAAGAAGAAATCGATAGATTGATTGAAGCTGGATTTATCTATGAGATTGAACATACGGAATGGGTATGCCCCATCATTATGGTGCCCAAGAAGAATGGAAAGTTGCGTGTATGTGTTGCTCTAGCACAATGGTAAGTACCATGTTAAGAAGCTCCACCTCCTTAATGTGAATCCGCGGAAAAGATAGGAGTGATATGAAGATTATGAATGTGAGATGAAGTGAGAGTGAAGGTGAGAAACATAGAGATGCACACACACATACACACACACATGTAGGAGACAAGCAAGACACAATGGAAGGTAGGAAAATAGACTCTATTACTCAAGATCTCAATTACAAGCTCAAAATAGCTCTAAGCTCTCTCTACTCATACAAGCTAAACTAGCTCACCTCAAAAATGAGCTCTCTATCTCTTTTTATAGATTCTAGATTAGTTTTGACCGGTTTCACATCTAGTGACCGGCATAGTTAAAGAATAGGTTCTAGGTGCTATTTGAAAGGGTAAACAGAATCTAAAAATAGCCAAAATTGGTAGGCTCGTTCTATCTAAGCTCTTCAAGCTTGAGGACTCCTTGGCTTGCACAAAATGGAGCTACAAATTACAAAAAGGGTTTTTCTATGTTACATTATGGTACATTAGTGATGAAAATCACTGTTGAGGGTTTTGAAAAAGTAATATAAAACAAATTTTCTTTGAAAAATAATCTGACTGGCTCCCCATTACTTCATTGTGCTTTGTCTTCACATACTTTGCTCGACGTCTGTGCCTCTAGCACTACCAACACCCCCCTCCCTCTCGCTTTTGTCGTCCTTGACAGAACCTTGTTGCGGAGTCTATCGGATATAATTTTGTAGGAGGTCCTGAGCGAGGGTGTGCTCTGAAATGCGGATACCTCTTGCAAGATCTGCTTCGTGTTTTTCCCAATCTATGGGTTGAGGTTCCTCTGATGGTGGGAGTTTGTAGTGCATGGAGTACATCAGTTGTTCACAGGCAAATAATTGGAGTAGATGTGTAGGCCTGCTTATGAACACCTCTGAGTGATACTCCCAAAAACCAGTAGTGAACATTTCTTCGAAGGTCATTTTATAGCATGCCGGTAGATATTTGATGCAACAATGCCAGGCATAACACACCCGTGGTGATGGTGTCGTACTCATATCATATGCTAAATCTTGATTGCCATGCTCGAATCCCGGGTTGTTCACATGTGGTGCCTTGACACGATGAAAGACTTTGAATACTATCTGCATCATGTCAAATATTTTGAGATTCATATGCACGGCTATATAATCCGCTCTTCGTAAACGAGGGAGCTAGTGGCGAATAGTTGCCATCCTATATCCTATTGTTGGTGATCCTGTGGGTGGAGTAAAATACGGGTAATTTAGCCAGTCCTGGCACTGCTTGTTGTTCTGTACCTTGATTGCAAAGGCCTTCCTCGAGCAGCATCTTGGCATGGGTCCCCAACATGGGTTATGCTTTAAATGAAGTAGTGCTTTGACCCATGTGCTCATCATTTTTGGATATTCCTATAATAAGTCCTGGCACCAAGTTGGTTGATATATTTCTCCTCACTGCACGTTCGTCGGTAAGTCTTCAGGCTCAAACTGAGTTGCATGGGAAGATTTCGTGCCTGTCTCTTTTTCGATGGCCAATTGGTATTCTGCCATTAACATAAAATATGGTTTGTATTGTAGCTCATGCCCATTAACTATAAAATATGCTCTTCAATCATAGCCATTGCGTGTAATTGTGCTTCCACCCTTGCAGAGTGGGTGTTGCCAAGTTCTTCTATAGTCTTCATCCATGCGGGGGTAGGGAGTTCGAATGTGGTCTGGCCTTCAGCTGTGACAAGTCCGCCTGGGATGGGTTGGGGTTCATAGGCTTCTTCAAAAGTGTCCTCCATCGGGATAGTCATTGTTTCTTCATTTTTTGGTAGTTCCAGTGGGGAATCTGACCTTGAGGGTGCTTCATAAGCTGCTACCTATGTTTGAAAAGCCAATACCCGGGCTCGTAAAGCGTTGAGTTCCTCGATGATTTCAGGAGATATGTCCGTAGGAGCTGGTGGTGCTTGCTGTACATGTGCTCGTAACTGTAACATTTTGTGTTCTTCTTTGAGCTTCTGGTATGCCTCATTCATACTGTCATAGTCCTCTAGTAGTCTGACATGATCTTCCAATTTAGGTCCACTGAGTGATCCTATAGCCAATCTTGGCCAAGGATTAGGGGTTCTATCAGGTCGTCATCATGGCACACTAGTAGCTTCACTGTTAAGGTTAGATCATGTATGAGGATAGGAAGGTCCACCTCACACATGCAAGGGGTTTCCATGCCTCCTAGCCCTATGCGATATGCCTCAATTGGCCGCATTTCTATTCCTGAGTCCTTATAATGGGACCATCTAATTGCACTAGTCGCAGCACCTGAGTCAATTAAAGCCTTGAGCTCATGACAAGGGTTGCCGTGCTCTAGCCTGACTGTAATGAATGGTCTCCTATCCACTATGCTAGGATGAGTGGTTGACTTTACTTGACACATGGCCATGGGGTATCTGGGTGTTGTTTCTAGATGGTTATTATGTTCTCTCCCTAGTCCTTGTCTTCTTAACTTCATGTGCTTAATGCGTTCTATAGCTTCTGCCTGAGCTTCAGCGCGTATTCTATTTTCTTCCTCCTTACGCTTCTTTGCCAACGTGAGTCGTCTAAGCATATCCTCAGTAAGAGGTTCCTGATAAAGCTTAACTCTACAACCACTAATGTAATTAGGCATTATGTCTCCTTCTAGGGTGGCTAATTGTACTGCTCCATTTGTCGAGAGTCTATTAATGATCATAGGTCCATAACCTCGCTTTTCTAACTTTCATGCATGTTGTTTCAGCGTATACATTAGGACTAAATCTCCTTTTTTTAAGCCTTTATCTTTCACATGTGCATCGAAATAGGCTTTCTGTCGTTTCTTTGCTGCATATATGCCTGTTGCTGCTTTCAGCCTGGTTTCTCCTAATTGTTCCAAGTCCATTATTCTTGATGATAATTCATGGCCAGTCCACTGATGTTCTTGTGCAACCTTAAGGGTCAGTATCAAGAAGTCCAAAGGAAGCACATCATTCTGACCAAAAACCATCTGAAAGGGAGTTGCATTGAGTACGGTCTTGTAGGCCACTCGATATACCCAAACAGCGTGATGTAACTATTTGCCCCAATCTGAACGTTTGTTGTTCACGAGTTTCTTCAGTTCGTTACAAAGGATCTTGTTAATACTTTCTGCTTGACCATTGGCCTGAGGATGATATGGTGCTGATTTCTTGTGAATTACCATAAAATCCTGTAACAAATATTCAATGACCTGGTTTAGAAAGTGAATTCCTCAATCGCTCACTAACTCTATAGGCAGTCCATATCTTGTAAAGACATTTCAAATAAGAATTTTGCATTCATGTGTGCATCATTCTTTTTTGTGGCCTTGGCCTCTACCCATTTGGTAAGATAATCCATCGCAACTATGATGTATTTAGCATGTGCACCTTTTGCAGGGGGTTTAATGGGTCCTACAAAGTCTATACCCCACTTAGAAAATGCACGTCCTCCCATCATGGGTTTCAATGGCATTTCATCTCTGTGAGTAGTAAAGTGAGTTCTTTGGCACACATCACATCTCTTAACATAGGTATGTGCATCCATGTGAAGAGTGGGCCACCATAATCCTGCAAAGAGGATGGCTTTGATGATCCTATCGAGGCCAAAATGACGTCCGACCACACCTTGGTGTGTAGTCTCTAGTACGCTCAAGTAATCGTTCTCATGAACACACTGTCTTAAGTATCCATCCCGTCCTCATTTGTATAGATTGTCACCAATAAGTGAATAGTCTTGAGCTTCCTACTCTAGACTACGTTGTCGTGCTAAGGTCATTCCTTGAGGGAATGTTTTCCTCCTCAAGTACGTCACTAATGGTTCACTCCATTCTGGTGTGAGAGACATATGATATAATGTAGCATGTTCTACTCATGGTCTTTCACAACAAACAGGGCATTCTTTACACAACTTGTAAACGTCTACTTCCATCGAAGGCCAATATACTCCTAGTCTATGTAGAGTCTGCAATGTATGATGTCTTGAATGATGTTTCTTTAATGCACCTACATGTGCGAATTGCAACCAATTCGCATGTTCTGATTCATCTACACAACAAGCAAGAATCTTTTGATTATCATGTTTATATATACTTCCTGCTATTATTTGATATCTTTGTGACTTAGTAATCTCTCCTTCATTGATCCTTATCCTAGGATTCTTGGGTCCATATGTGAGAATTGGGATTATCGGCTTAGCCCATTCTGGTACTATCTCCAGGTTAAACAAATATGCATCTGGTAATTCATTTTCTATTCCTTGAGGAGCTTCTCTTGTGGTTAATCTTGAGAGGTGGTCACCTCTAAGATGGTTTTTTCCTTTCCTAACTACTACTTCAAAGTCATACTCCATGAGTAATAGAAACCAATGTATCAACCATCCTGTGTTACATGGCTTATTGACTAAGTACAATAATGCTTGATGATCCGTGAAGAACTTGAACTTGTTTGCCAACAAATAATGTCTGAATTTCTTGAGTGCGTAGATCATTCCTAATCCTTCTCATTCCGTAGTGGTGTAGTTTCTTTCTACTGCGTTCAACTGTCTGCTTGCATAGGCTATGGGGAGATCTACATTTCCTTCATTCGTGGGTTGTGCCAACACACATCCTACGACATAGTTGGATGCATCCACATGTACATGGAATGGCTTACTCCAATCTGGGGTTGTCAATATAGGTGCTGAGCAGAAACGTCGTTTAAGTTCATTGAATGAATTTTCACACTCGTCCGTCCATTCAAACTTAGTCAAAAGAGAGTAGAGAGGCTTGGCTAAGATTGCATACATGTGTATGAATCGTCTATAATAACCACAATGACCCATAAAAGCCTGTACTTCTTTTATGTTATTTGGTCTAGGTAGATCGGCAATTACTTTTACCTTTTCTTCATCCGTAGAGATTCTGTTGTTTGACACAATGTGTCCTAGAATTTTGCCTTGTCTAACCATGAAAATGCACTTTTTTGGGTTCAGACAAACCTGATATTCTCGACATTTGTCAAATACTTGCCTTAATTCTGGGATATGTGTCTGCCTCATATTCGAATGTGCACATATGTCATCGACATAAAATTCCAAACTCTTGCGTAAGAATTCCTTAAAAACATGACACATGGGTCGCTGGAAAGTAGCGGGTGCATTTGTGAGCCCAAATGGCATTACACAAAATGCAAAAATGCCCCATTTTGTGGCAAAAGCCATCTTGTGTTGATCTTCAGGAGCAATGGCTACTTGATTATAGCTTGAGAAACCATCAAGAAAACTACAAACTTCCTTTCCCGCAACTCTTTCCAATAAATGTTCTGTGATAGGAAGAGGGTAACTATCTCTAATTGTGGCAGCATTAACTTTCTTAAGGTTAATACACACGTGCAATTTTCCATTCTTCTTGGGCACAACCACAATGGGGGATACACATTCGGTATGCTCAATTTCATAAATGAATCCTGCTTCTATCAAGTGATCTATTTCTTCTTTAATCTTCGTAGCATAGTTATCATTGTACATGTATGGTTTCTGTTTCGTAGGTTTTGCATGTGGAGTCATAGGGATTCTATGGGAGCATATATCCAGGTCTACTCCTTTCAAGTCTTGGTAACTCCATGCAAACACATCTCTATATTCTCGCAATAGGGCTACTAATTCTTCTTCTTCTTCATTTGTTAAATCATGCCCTATGTATGTACATTTTTCTTCTTCTCCTTCTATGGTGACTATGATTTTTTTGGTTTTCTCTCTATTATCATATACTTCTCCAACATTAGCTTTTCTTTTGGGCATTCGTACCATGATTCTTCTATCTTCTATCTCATACTTCTTAAAATTTTTGGGAACCTCAAACAAAGATTCTTCTTCTTCTAACATGGTTTCTTTCTTCTTTCTTTTCTTATCTTCACTTTTGGCAGTCACTTGTGTGGTTAACCTCACATCATTCATAATTTGTTCATGTCTCTGAGGGTGAGCTTCTACTTCGTAGAAATATTCCTCATCTGATGCAAAAGGAGGGTCCATAATAATTGACTCTAGATCAAAGTCACTTGCGTCCTCGAATGCCTCAGTGCTAGGTTCACATTCTTCTATAATTGAATCACACATGATTAGCTCTATTGTGAAGATTGAGATGTCATAGCCATCCTCGTCATAGTGGGGTGTCCATTGTTCTTCATTGATGGCTACATCCATTGTTGCTAAAATTTCTGCCCAACCATGAGGCTCGAATTCCTCGTCTAGAAATACTACAGGTGAATAAGCTGGGTCTTGAAGGGTTCGTGGATGTTGTTCTGAACCTAAAGTCCTGGCTGCTAATAGTTCTTCCTCTTGTTTTGCTACCTTACACATCCATAGATGAGTATCCTCGTGCAACCATGAGAGATCTGACTCCAATGAGTGTACCGACTCTGTTTCCTCTTATGTCTTATGGATGGTGTTCCATTGTATTGGGGGTACATCTTGATGTGAATAGTCTTTAAGATTGACCTTAGTAGTCACTCCTAAATGTTGCAAGTACAAAGAATTAGTTCCCCAATCTTGTACAATTTGCAACTGACGCATGAATGCTCGTCCTAAAATCATCTTGTAAGCGTGATTTTTCCCAAAATCACAAATGGCAAAAATTATGCTCAAATTCCACACCACAAGTGGTGAGAGATATGCCTTCTAGTAAGCCTAATGGTTTCTCTATATGTCCGTCAGCCATTTGTAGCTTCATCCTGGTAGGTCTTAATGCTTGCTTACCCCAACGTTTCCATAAAGCCGTGGTAGCGATGGCTACTCCGGCTCCAGCAAGCTCAGGGAATTGGTTTGCTACGTGTTTCCATAATTCTGGTTTGACCTTCAACAATTCCTCTAGAGTGAGATGGCACTGTACTTTGGTATTCTTGATCACTTCTGTGTTTCTAGGGATTACTGATTCTTCATTCCTCTCTATTATCGTGGGTGCTCTCATGCTAATAGACTTGGCTTCCCAAGGTCCTGTGAATTGAGGTAATTCTTGTAAAGAATTGGATTCGAAATCTTTGTGTTCACTCAGTTGCTCTTCCTCTACATCGTCATAGATAGAGGGGATGTCTTGGGGAAATTGTTGCAAGTCGTCTATTTCTTGAATAGGAGGATGGGTTCCTTGTTCTTTTCTCCACTTCTCTTCTTGGATTTCTCTTAGAAATTCATGCAAATACCTATGTATGGAAGACAGGTTGTCTTCAATCTCTGTGTTGGGTACTTGAGACAGGGATGGTGCATTCCTTTCCTCTGTCTCTGAGATAATAGGGTTCCTATGCAGATTCTTTTTCTCCTTGTTATCGATCAAGTATTCTAACCTCTCCAGTAGTCCTTGAAAGTGTAACTCAAGTTTTGCCATGTTATTCCAATTAAGATAATGAGAGACTTCAAACATACTTTGTGCTAGTTCTACCATCTTCATGCAAAGTTTGGTTCTCTCGATTTCTAAATCTGCTCGTGGGTAGTTCTTAATCATTTCACCTATCTGGGGTCCTTCCTTTAATCTAGCCTGATAACTGATCCTCATCTCTGAGCTGGGTTCTCCTAATTAGATTCTTGCGAAGTCAATTCTAGGATTTTGGCTCTGGATTCCTTCAAACTTCCTTTCAACTCAGTTATCTTTTTACTCCACTTTCGCTTAATTCTTTCTCTAGAATCTTTCCATGATTTCGTCTTTTTATTGCTAGATTCTCCAACTTCGCTAGTTTCAGCTATTTTCTCAAGATTGCATTGTTGATTCTGTAAGAGCGCCTGGGCTCTCATTATAGATTGGATAGGCACATATGTAGGGTTGAATCCATCTGCGTTGTGTACAATACCTATCACGTTGATCAGTGTCACTTTTGAAGCATTAGCAGGGTTCTTGGGACAATCTTTGATAACATGCTCTTTACCACACTTGGCGCAAAAGCCTTGTATGTTATAGTATTGTGACTCTCCTGCTATAGGAGGATGTGGACAATCCTGTATGAAATGATCTCCTTGGCACCTAAAGCATGGTCCTCTAGTGCCCTATGGTCTTTGTTGTCTTAATTGGGGCCATGGATTAGGGTTTGTGTACATCACGTTAGCATAATCGGGCTCCCAACTAGGTTCCACTGGTGGACTATCGTATTGATATGTTTCTATGTGTTCTGGTGACTCCGCGTAATATGCAAGTGGACTATCTACATGAGTAGAGTCAAAACTGTTGGAATTAGGGTCACTTTCTGTGATCAGGGGTGAAGATGGCACTAAAGCCGTATTGAGATTCTCTTCTGCAGCAGCGTATTTGACTAAGATGACATTGGCTGGTGGGGGTGGTTGCTGAGCTAAAACAGGTTGAGGTCTCTGTTGAGCCTGATAAGGATAGTTTTGAGGAGGCCTATAGTAATGAGGTTGAGCATTATACTGGCCTTGATACCTATCTGGTTGCGGGTATGCTTGAGGGTAGTTCTGTCTTACTGCTTGTTTGTTGTAAGGGCAGTCTTGAGCCGTATGATTCGTGTATCATCTCTCAATTGTATAGTATTGGCCACTAGGGTTGGCTTGTGATTGTGTTGCATTAGGACACACATTCGCCATATGATCACCACCACAGGTGTAACAACGCTTGTTTGTTGTTAACGTGGGCATCTGTTTGCTTGAAACTCCTAGTTTCTGGGCCACTTTTTCTAGTAGATCCTCTATCGAGCTAGACAGTTTTGAGGATGCTAGAGATGAACAATCTGAGTCCTTATAGACCTTTGAGAGTTCCAACTCATCTCCCAAGTTGTCCGCAATGTCTATACAAATTCTTACACATTGCTCTAGTGTTCTAGGTTCCTTCAAATATACATAGGAGCATAGTTTAGAGCTCAAGAGGCCATCTAAAAATAATGACACTTGCTTGGCCTGTGAGGGTAACTCTTGCATTGGGCATCTCTCAACGTATTGTGTAAACCTACGTCTTGCCAGTCTAACTATTTCTTGAGGGGTTTGTTTGAAGCTATGAATCAATGAAGACGTATCATGTTTGATTCCACTTTTAGAGAATTCCGTGATGAATGACTCTAACAAATGATGGATATCCTTAAATTGCCTTTGTTGCAACTGTTGGAACCAAGTTAAAGCCCTGTTCTTTAACGTTAGTCCAAATGCATTATATCGCATAAACATGTCTTCTACTTGCTCTGCTTGGAGCACTTCATTAAAATTCCTCAACATGATCATAGGGATCTCCTGTCCCATCAAAATATTTTTTTCATGGACTTGACTAGCTGAGTGGGTCTTAGTATGCTGGGGTGTTCACGTGGTCTAGGTAGAGGAAAATCATCTCTACCACCTGGTATTCTAGGTTCCCTTTGTCTTTCCACTCTATCGGTGTCCATGGTGGTTCTATCTCTCTCTATGGGATGAGTGAAACTTACTTCTGGTATTTCTTTGTTCTTCTCTCTTTGATTACCATGGGCTGAGGATGTTCCAGCACCCTGATGGCTCGTGTTTACATTTGTTTGCGATGGAGGGAATACTAAATCACCTCTCCATGTGTAGGTATTTCTTGCATGGTTTGGTACTACAAATACTCGTTCTGATGTTTCATCAACGTATACAACCTTTCCAGGAGTATCTAGGTCCTTGAATTTGTAAGTCATGATGGAGCCTACCTCACTAGGTTGTTCCATTCTGTACTTCCAAAATGCTTCGTCAGTTTCCTTATTCAGGAACACTTCTATACTTCTGTTATCTTGAGGGATCCAATCTGGGATTAGTACTCTTGTCAGTACAGATTTCTCTCTAGGTGTCCTAGGTTCTTCTCCTACTGGTTCTTTTCCTTGGGTTCTCGCTTCCGTCTCTGGTTGAATTACACCAAACTCATTCTCCAATGGGTTGATCAAGATTGAGCACTTGCACCACTGATCTTCGCAAACCATCCTCGTAGATGCGAGCACCTAAGCGGTTGGTGCGGACATATTCTAATTGAGTTCTATATTGTTCTTCGGGTCTTTACAAATATGCTATGTTTAACCCTCCTTCTGGTCTTTCTATGCTAAAAGCCATTTTCGATTCACTCGTATCTGAGCCCAACTCGTAAGGACCTTTAGGTTTTTGTATCGCACACTGTTATTTAGTCTTGGACTTGAAAAGATTAAATCTCTTGAAGTTGAAGCTTTACTATCGTCGTTCTACTTTAATCCACAATGCTACCGTTTATCCTAATGTAATAATTGACTGAGGGGGTTGAGTATTCTTCCAACCTCAAGTCAACTTCTTTGGTTGCTCTAATGCCCAAGAAGTCACACTTCCCAAGCCTTGCGTTCTTCACTGCCTTGCTTTGATTGCCCTTGATAGCCCTTGCTAGACTTGTAAAAATTTAGACCATTTCTTTAAATTAAGGATCTAGCCCTTGAATATATACACTTTTTTAAGTCCCTTTTCCTCTCGGAAAAATTTTTCCAAAGCCCCTTTTCTTTTCTAGTCCCACAAATGGGTCAACCTCAAATTATCTTATCTAAAAAAACGGACTTCGGATGAAAAAGATATGACCGTTCAGGCCCTCGGGGGTAAAAACTAATAAACAGGTTTTTCTTCAAATATGAGCTAAGGGGTCTCCTATGAGCTTAATCACCCAAAAATTTTCTTAAAATAGCCTCAATTTTTGCCAAAAAGTGAAACCCTAATTTTTGCATTTGGGGTGAACAATCATGATGGTCTAGAACAATCACGATGGTCTGGGAAAATCGCGATGGCTCACGTGAACCGTCGCGATGGCGTGGTACAATCGCGATGGTCCGATGGCACGAGGCGTCGCGATGGTCTAAATGAAGCATCGCGATGGTCTAACTTGCAAGCAATCGTGATGGCATCGTTCAACGGTCAACGTAACCATCGTGATGGCATGAGCCCGTCATGATGGTCACGAGGCATGATGGCTTGAGCCAATCGTGATGGTTCAACTTCGAGGCATCATGATGACATACCTAGTATCATCATGATGGTCTGGCTTGACACGTGGCAGTTGAGTCGTCGCGATGACGTGAGCCAATCCCGATGACATGGGGTCGACGGGATTGTCACAATGGTGACGGAGAAATGCGTTTGTGGATTCGTGTGCACGCTACTGTCGCCTACCTCGTGGTGTACTGGCATACCAAAAATGCCAAACTTGGCAGACCATTGCAATGGTCTGACACACATGGTAGATTCTGACAGAAAGTGGATTTTTTACCTTTTGGAAGCTTTCCTGCTCCTTTGGAGCACTGTACCTACAAGAAAAAAACACACATGCACATGCAAGCACAAAAGCTTTCTCTCTCTCTCTCTCTCGCATGCACAAATGAGGGGAAATGAGGATAATGGGTGGATATGGTGAATTTTCTGATTTTTTCGGAGTGGAAGAAGATGATGCGGTGGTGAAGGAGTGTAGAGGAGATGAAAAACGCAAAAAACTAACTAAAAACAACAACAAAAACTGAAATTTTTACCTTCCAATGCCACTTCTTGCTATACTCTTACCATCACACATTCATCCTAGACTCGATCCCCAGCAACGGCGCCAAATTTGGTGTTGCTCTATCACAATGGTAAGTACCATGTTAGGAAGCTCCACCTCCTTAATGTCAATCCATGGAAGAGATATGAGTGATATGAAGATCGTGAATGTCAGATGAAGTGAGAGTGAAGGTGAGAAGCATAGAGATGCACACACACATACACACACACATGTAGGAGACAAGCAAGACACAATGGAAGGTAGGAAAATAGACTCTATTACTCAAGATCTCAATTACAAGCTCAAAATAGCTTTAAGCTCTCTCTACTCATACAAGCTAACCTAGCTCACCTCAAAAATGAGCTCTTTAGCTCTTTTTATAGATTCTAGACTAGTTTTGACTGGTTTCACATCTAGTGACCAGCATAGTTAAAAAATAGGTTCTAGGTGCTATTTGAAAGGGTAAACAGAATCTAAAAATAGCCAAAATTGGTAGACACATTCTACCTAAGCTGCTCAAGCTCAAGGACTCCTCGACTTGCACAAAATGGAGCTAAAAATTACAAAAAGGTTTTTTCTATGTTACATTATGGTACAATAGTGATGAAAATCACTGTTGAGGGTTTTGAAAAAGTAATATAAAACATATTTCTTTTGAAAAATAATCCCACTGGCTCCCCGTTACTTCGTTGTGCTCTATCTTCACATACTTCCTCGATATCTGTGCCTCTGGCTAATACCAACAGTATGTATTAATCTTAAAAATGTTAATGCCACCACAATAAGGGATAGCTATCCGCTTCCAATCACTGAACATTTATTGGAGCATGTTGCAAGCAAGGAAGTTTATAGCTTCATTGATGGATTTTCAGGTTACAACCAAGTAGCCATTTCCCCAGAAGATCAACATAAAAATGCCTTTGCGACAGAGTGGGGAGTCTTTGCATTTTGTGTGATGCCATTTGGGCTCACCAATGCACCTGCAACATTTCAAAAGCTCATGTGTCATGTCTTCAAAGAGTTCTTGCGAAAGAGCTTAGAAGTATATGTGGACGATTTATGTGCTCATTCCCAAGAAAGGAGATGTCACATCCCTGAGCTCAGACAGATCCTCAACAAGTGTAGAGAATATTGAGGTTGTCTGAACCCAGAGAAGTGTGTGTTCATGGTACGTCAAGGTAAAATCTTAGGTCATATTGTTTCTAAGAATGGAATATCAATAGATGAGGACAAAGTAAGAGCCATAGCCAAGTTACCGAGGCCAAGGAATGTTAAAGAGGTCCAAGCCTTTATGGGCCATTGTGGATATTACCGTAGGTTCATCCACATGTATGCAATCATAGCTAAACCTCTTTATGCCTTGTTGACAAATTTTGAGTGGAATGACGAATGCGAAAATTCCTTCAATGAGTTGAAGAGACGTTTGTGCACAGCACCAATACTGACCACTCCTGATTGGAATAAGCCATTCCATGTACACGTGGATGCATCCAATTATGCAATAGGATGTGTGTTGTCACAACCAAGAGGAGAAGGAAATTTAGATTTGCCTATAGCATATGCTAGTAGGCAATTGAATGGTGCTGAACGAAACTACACCACAACAGAAAGAGAAGGTTTAGGCATGGTATATGCCATAAAGAAGTTTAGACACTATCTATTGGCCAACAAGTTTAAGTTTTTCACTGATCATCAAGCCTTATTATATTTGGTCAATAAACCTTGGAATACCAAATGCTTGGTAAGATGGTTCCTCTTACTAAAAGAATATGACTTTTAAGTCATTGTTAGGAAAGGTAAGAACCACTTCAAAGCGGATCACCTTTCTTGCATCACTTCAGGAGAGCCACCGCAAGGAGTGTCTGATGAATTGCCCGATGCTTATTTGTTCAATCTAGAAGTTGTTCCTAAATGGGCAAATAAGTTGGTACTGGTCCTAACTTTTGGACCTGCAAATAAGAATGTGAAGATGAACAAGGATGAAATTGTAAGATCACAAAACTATCAAATATTGGCAGGAAGCATGTATAAACAAGATACAGAAGGTGTTCTAGCTTGTTGTGTTGAGGACAATGAACATAGTAGTTGGTTGCAACAAGCCTATGAAGGATTTCTAGGGAATCACCATTCTAAACAACAAACATTGCAAAATCTAAAACGTTTAGGATTGTATTGGCCTAGCATGGACAAAGAAATTCATGAGTGGATTAAGAAATGTCCAACGTGTAAAGAGAGACCCCCAGTGGAGCATGCCACCCTTTATCACGTGTCGTTAATTCTAGATTGGAGTGCTCCATTGGTAGAATTTATGAGATCAGGAGCACTACCTAGCGAGGCTAGTCTAGCAAGAAAACGAAGCATGGAGCAAGAGGCTTAGAACTATGCCTTAGTAGGAGACAACCTATATCAGAGAGGCAAAGATGGTTACCTAAGACTGTGCATTCATGAATCAGACTACTTGAAAGTCTTGGAAACCGCACACAACGGTGTTGCAGGTGGAAATTTTGGTCTTGACCGAGTAATTAAGACTACTCTATTCTCACGACTTTGGTGGCCCACTCTTCATATGGATGCACATACCTATGTGAAGAAATGTGACACATGCCAACATGCCCAGTACCCCATTAGAAAGGATGAGATGCCTTTGAGGCCAATGATGGGAGGACGTGCATTTTCAAAATGGGGTATATACTTTGTAGGTCCTATCAACCCTCTAGGTAGAAACTCCCATGCAAAGTACATTATTGTAGCCATAGATTACCTTACGAAGTGGGTAGAAGTAAAAGCCACTACAAAGAATGATGTTCAAACAACAACTAAGTTTTTATTCGAGAATGTGTTCACCCGATATGGACTACCAATAGAGTTAGTGAGTGATCGAGGTACGCACTTCTTGAATGAAGTCATTGAAAATCTTCTCCAAGAATTCTTGGTGATACATAAGAATTATGCCCCTTATTATCCACAAGCTAATGGACAAGCCAAGAGCACAAACAAGGTCCTATGTAATGTATTGACAAAATAGGTAAATAATAAGCACTCTGATTTGGATAAACAGCTTCATTACGCTGTTTGGGCTTACCGAGTTGCCTACAAAATGGTACTCAATGCCACCCATTTCAGATGGTCTTCGGACAAAATGTTGTACTACCATTGGACTTCCTAATCCCAAATTTAAAAGTAGCACAAGAGCGTGAGGGAGACCTAGTGTTGGTTTATACACTCAAGCAACATGCGCAAAATTTGGAAAAAAGAGGATATGGACCCATGATCATTAATAGAATTTCCACTAGCGATGCAGTTCAATTGGCTAGAACCCCTGTTCTTTTTCAAAGACTACGCACACGGCTACATCAAATAGACAAACCAAGTGCAAGAAGAAAGAAGCTCGGGGCATGAAGCAAATTTGGGTACGAAAAGGAGAGCAACCACCCGCTTTGCCACAACCATTGCCATCAAAGCAAGCTAACCATGCTAAAAGAAGCACCAAGAAATGAGGACAAGCTCAATCCCCAGGTCTCCAACAAATTTGGGTACCAAAGCAATCGATAAAGACCGACCATAATAACGTACAAATTTGGGTGCCTAAGAAATTAGTTGTAGCTCAACAAGGTCAATTACACATGTGGGTATCCAAGGCACTCTTACAGGCACAAACACCACTGATCTCCCTCACAAGCAAGGTCTCAACAAAGAAGCCAAGGAGTGAAAAGGGTAAGAACCGAGCACAGATACCAAAGGAAGATAAACTCACCTGTTTGGAAAAAATAAAAAGACAATCATCAAGGACTGTGTGCTTGAAGCATCTCCGATGTGAACCATCAACAAGGACATCCATCAACAACAGAAGATAAGTTGATGGTCAATCACCATGCTGGAGCACACACGAAGAGATGAATATCGATGGACATTTGACCATGGTAAGAACCGCCTCCTTCGACAACACGATAACCATGGTAGATTAGGAAACCTCTTCATCAACGTACCCTTGAGCACTTCGCTCAAGACCCAATGTCTTGCACCATACTTCTTCCAATACGTTTCCCAAGTAGGGTTACAAGTACTTGGCATGAAAACTATGAAAGACATCTTTGGAAGAATTAGAGGACATCAAGGTGACAACAACAAGTGCAAGGAAGCAATCCGCCACCGAGGGTTGCTCATAATCAACATTGACCACCTCTTTTGAGTAGCTAGCAATTTTGGAAAGCTCACAAATGCACCATCACACTCGAATACAAGGAAGAAGTACATACAAAGGGACTCCAACCTACAAGGGCTAGCAGTGAAAAAATGAAGAACCAGACAACTAACCAAGCTACAATTAGAAGATGGACCGCTCTTATTGGTACATGTTGAACACTACCTCTCCAAGCACTACATGGAACAACCACTACAACAAGGGTCTGTCAAGGATGCCAGACTCTAGAGGGGGGGAGTGTTGACACTCAAGGTTAAGGTCAAAGCATGGAAGCACACCAAGGAAGTGGACACACAAGAAGAAGGAGCATTTAGGGAGCTCCAAGAAGTGCATGTCAAATTTTCAGAAGAAATCCCTATAAAACTAGTGATTTTTATCACTAAAAACCATTGTAAATACCATTTTTCATTTTTGTAACTCCATTTTGTTCAAGCCAAGGAGTCCTCAAGCTTGAGGAGTATTAAACTATCCTCCTACCAATTTTCGTAGTTTTTAGACTCCGTCTGAGTCCCCAAATAAGCCTTGGAACCTAATTTTTAACTAGGTCGGGCACTAGGTCTGGACAGGGCCAAAACCACTCAAAAAACTATAAAAAGGGCTGGAGAGCTCATTTTTTAGGTTAGCTTGTTGTAGATTTGAGCTTTGTAAGATATTTCTTTTGTAATCAAAGCTTTCCATTGTTCCTCTCTTTGCTCTTACCTTGTGTGCATGTGTGTGTATGTGTGTGCATGCTTGTGTGCTTTCACTCACACACTTGTGCCATCACTTGCTCACAGTCTTCATACCGGTCCTCACATGGATTGACATTTATGAGGTGAAGCTCCTCACGTTGGTACTTGCGATTGTGATAGAGTGACAAATGCTTAACGAAATGAATGTACCTAACATGTTTTGGAGTGATGCAAAAAATACCATGATGTATCTTATGAATAGGGCTCCTACCTCAGGGATCCATGGCTTGAAACTATATCAAGCCTATTATGGTAAGAAACATGATCTTTCCCACTTGAGGATTTTTGGATATACTTGTTATGTACATGTGCCAAGTGAATTGAGGCACAAGCTACAACCAAAGGTAGAAAAGTGTGCGTTTCTCGGATATTCAAATGATCATAAAGGTTACAGGTACTTCAATACAAACACAAAGGACTTGAGGATATCAAGGGATGTAGCATTTGATGAGCTACTCCCTTGGTATAAGAAGTGTGATTGTATGCAGGAATATGAAGAAGAAAAACATGGACATGATAAAGAACAAATCAACCTAGAGCTAAGGAGCCCAAGGTGTTCCATCAATGAAGATAGTTCAAGCATGAACTCACCATGGAGGGGGATATCTTCATTAAGCTATGAAGCACAATCAATCAACAAAGGCAAAGCAACATTGGTGGAGTTGGATGAAGAAGGCAATGAATTTGAAGATGATGAAGAACACATGATGGAGAAAGAAGCCACATCAAAGAAAGAGATCAAGTACCCAAGGCAAAGGACGTTTATTCCTCCAAAAGGTGAAAAAAGGAAGTCTTCTGGGGTTAAGTATCCAACTCAAAGGTTTACTTATGATTCTTACATGGAAACTCATTATGCATATATGAACAAAGTAGTAGAAGATCATGAGCCTAATTGCTATGAAAGCAGATACACCAAATGGAAAGAGGCAATGCAAGAAGAGATCGATGCACTTGAGGAGAATAAAACATGGGCTCTAATGCCCAAGAAGGAGAACATGAAGGTAATAAGTAATAAGTGGATGTATAAAGTAAAGAGGAATTCAGATGGATCTATTTCTAAGTTCGAAGCAAGATTGGTGGCCAAGGGTTTTGCACAAACCTATGGAGTGGAATTTGAAGAGACCTTCAGCCCCATGGCAAAAATGAGCACAATTAGGACACTCATTTCAATGGTTGCAAGCAAAGGATGGAAGCCCTTTCGATTGGATATCAAGAATGCCTTTCTCAATGGAGACTTGGAGGAAGAGGTATACAACCACTAGATTTTGTTCATAAAGATTTTCCACATCATGTTTATAGGTTGAAGAAGGCACTTTATGGCCTAAAGCAAGCTCCATGGGCTTGGAACCAAAGATTGGTGGACTATTTGATCAAATGTGGTTACAATAAATGCAAGGTGGATCCATCTCTCTTCATCAAACAAAGAGGAGAACTTGTAGTCTACATGTGTGTGTGTGTGTAAATGATCTTAGCATTACAAGTAATGATACAAAGGGCATTGAGGAGATCAAGGCAAAGCTTGGAAAAGAGTTTAGGATCTCTGATCTTGGAGATCTTAGGTATTTTCTTGGCATTGAAGTTGTATACAAAGAAGAAGGTATTATGCTCATTCAAAGGAAGTATATTCTAGACTTACTTGAGAGGTTTGGGATGGAAGCTACATTGCAAGCCTATTTCAAATCCTATGGAAGTTAATGTAAAGCTAAGCTCCATTGATGAAGAACCATTAGAGGATGTAACTTTGTATCAATTTATTGTAGGCTCTTTCAATTATGTCACAATAACTAGGCTTGACATAGCATATGGAGTTGGAGTGGTTATAATAGTTTATGCAATTACACACTTGCAAGATACAAGAAGAACATTACGATATCTCAAGGCTAGTGTAAATGAAGGATTGTTCTACTCATTTGATGATGATATGCAGGTCAAAGCTTACTTCGATGCGGATTGGGCCGATTCAATGGAAGATAGAAGGAGTACAAGTGGTTACTTAGTCATGCTAGGTAGCAAGATCATCTCGTGGATTTAATAGAAGCAACCCATAGTGGCATTATCTTCCATCGAGGCCAAGTTTGCAGGCTGATACATATCTAATTTTTTTGTGAAAATATGAGTAGCATTCATCTAGCATCAAATTGTTGATATATTTAGGTAGTGATGTGTGTGAACACTCTAGGACTGCCGGGGCACTTTTTTCCCTCTTTAGGAGGTTTTTTTCCCCCGGCTTGTATATGTTGAGATATCAAGCTCAACATGTGATGATCCAGGATGACATGTATCAGTTTTTCGTTTCTCTGACATGTATAGTGGTCATACCGATATACGTCAGGGATACTTCATTGAGCTTTATTAGATTTATCTACCGAGAGTGATGGCACATTTGTTTCTTGCCAGCTCACTCATTCGTGGATATTAGGTTTTTCCTTATGTACTGATCTTTATATATTGCACTTGTTGTATTCTTGTTTTTTAGGTCATTCTTGTACATTCCTTTTATGTAATAGAAGAAGAAGAAGAAGATCATTCTTCCTTGCCTCAATCTGTGTGTGTGCTTCTCCTTGAGAGTGAGAGTGTGTGTGCGAGCTCTCTTCCTTATCTCCTTCCTCGTGACATGGTATCAGAGCCAGTGTGGCTGTAGAGAGCTCGTGGAGAAGGCGACGGTGAAGAATACGCGGCAAGGCGTGGAGAAAACGCGATTTCACAAACGGCCTCCATTTGCTACGAAAATCTCTGTTTCGAGCCCGCAAGGTGGGGCCCATAGAAAAACCAGGTCAATTTCAGAAACTATAACTTGCGTTGTGTTCGGCAACACTCATATATTCCAGATCCAGAATTTCAAGGGATTCCATGTACTGTTGATACACGAAAACTGTGTTTTTCTGAGATCGAACTGTCACGTCATAGTGCGACAGTGTTCAAGCAGAAGTGCTGCTTGTAGTGTTTTGCAGTGTTGTGAATTGTTGTAGAAATGGCAAACGCAGATGGAATGAGTCAGCTTATGAGCGATAAGTTGGACAAGAACAACTTCCATGATTGGAGATTCAGAATGACGAATTTCCTGATGGGAAAAGGCTACTGGAAGTACATCGAAGGAGAGAATGAAAATGCTCCGCAGTTACCAGAAAGGAATCGGACTGCAGATCAGTTAAGAGCATATGAGGAATGGAATCAAGGAGCACGAAAGGTAATGTATTGGCTATCTGTTAGCATACAAGATAGCATGATTGGACACATACAGGATGCCAAGACTCCAAAAGAGGCTTGGAACAGCTTGGTCACCTTGTATGAGACTAATACAAAGGCACGGAAATTGCAACTCGAGAACAAGCTGCATACATTGGAAAAGAAGAGCATGTCGGTAAGTGACTACACTCTTAAAATCAAAGGCATATGTGAGTCACTTGCATCTATTGGCGTGAATGTAGATGATGATGATAATGTGGAAGTGTGCCTTCGTGGTTTAGGAGCTGCATATAAGCAGTTTAGAACTTCCATACAGACCAGGGAAAATATTCTGAATTTTGCTGATGTGGTATCTATGCTGATTATTGAAGAAAAGAATCTTGGTGAGGACTCAAACTCCCAAGGAAAGCCCAGTTCTGAGCAGGTATTCTACTCTGGCAGAGGAAGAGGTAGAGGTAGAGGTTTTGGAAGTGGAAGAGGAAACAGTAACCAAGACCAAGGTCAACAACAGAATCACGCAAGAGGAAGAGGATAGTTTCGAGGCAGGGGGAGGAAACAGTAACCAAGACCAAGGACAACAACAGAATCACGCAGGAGGAAGAGGAAAGTTTCAGGTAATGATAGTAAAGGATGTTGGAATTGTGGTAAACCTGGACACTTTGAATGTGATTGCAGGTTAAAGAATCAAAATAACAGAAGGCAGAAAAACAACTATGCATCCACAAGTGCATATGATTCTGAGAAGCTGTTTATGGTTCAACATCACATGATGAATACGATGTCTGCTGGTGTTTCAAAATCGAATGATAATGTCTGGTATGTTGATTCAGGTGCTTCAAATCACATGACCAGTCATGCAGAATGGTTTAGTAGTTTGCAGAAAATGCCAGTTCCTGGATATGTTGAAACAGGTGATGATACATCGCATCCTATTGAGCATACAAGAAACATAGCATTGTCTATGGAGGACGGGAAGGTAAAACATCCTGCTGATGTGTTGCATGTTTCAAATATAACAAAGAATCTTGTTTCTGTTGGACAAATGGTTGACCAGGGATTACAAGTCAGGTTCAATGTTGATGGAGTATATGTAGAAGAGTACAAGCAGGATGGACAATTGGTTGCCAAAGGAAACAAAGTGGGTAGGATGTTCACCTTAAATGTGAAGATTCTTGAAATGAATGCAGCCATGTTTGCAAAAGGTGCAGGAGTTATTGCAGATATAGAGATATGGCACAAAAGGGTTGAAGTAGACATGTTGAGTGGAATGAGAATTTACCTCCAAAGTGAAGAGTCTCCCTTGCTTCTTTCCTCTTGCTATGACCTTGTAACCTTGCTTAGGGTTCTCCACAAAGCATCCACCTTTGTTGAACCTTACTTGATAGTCTCTTTCAACCATTTGCCCAACGGACACCAAGTTTTTTGTGATAGTAGGTACATGCAAGACATCCTTGAGACATCTTCCTTCCTCCTTGTCATCCAAAGCTACATCTCCAACATGGGAGATCTCATGGGCTGTATCATCACCTGTTTCTACATGTCCTTTACCTTTGGGAACATGTAGATTAGTAAACCAAGAAGCATTGCAACTCATATGGTTGCTACATCCACTATCAATATACCAAGTGTTATCTACTTTGCTTGAATTCCCATTCATGTGCATCATCAAGAGATTGTCATTTTTTGAACTTGTAGAAGCATAATTACCTTGGCCTTTGTATGAAGAACCTTGATTATAGCTCCTTTGGTTTCCTCCTTGGTAGCAATCTCTAGCATAGTGGCCAAACTTGCCACATATGTAACATCCTTCGCCATCTTGATTCCTGTTTTGTTGATGTCGTCCTCCTCTTCCTCTTGTTCTTCCTCTCCCTCTTTGTGACGAGGTGCCTTGGTCGTGTCCTTGATTGCTTGAGTGGCCTTGCCTTCCTCCAAACCTTCCTTTGCCCTTCCTTGTCCTCGTCTTCCTTTGCCCCTTTGATTACCTGCATAGAAAACTTGTGCATCCTTGCTTTTAGTTGAACTTCCACCTATGTTCATTTCTTCGGTGATCATGAGAGCAACCAATTGCTCAAAATCGGGAAGATTATCCCTTACATAAACTGAAGTGGTAAAGGGTTTCCACTTCGCATCATCTCTCAAACCATTGAGAGTATAAGCCACAAGATCGTCATCATCTACGTGGCTTCCAATGGATCCCAATGCATCTGATAACTCCTTGACCTTAAGTATGTAGTCATTTATGCTACTCCCTGAGCTCTTCCTAAGGTTGTTGAGCTCATTCTTGAGCTGGATCTTCCTTGCTTTGGTGCTTGTTGAATAAAGCCTTTCAAGTGTCTCCCATACCTTCATGCTTGAATCCAAGTCTTGGATATGGCCGATCATGCTATTGCTAATGTGTTGGGAAAGAATAAAGATAACCCTCTTGTCTCTTTCATTCCATTCCCTAAAGGCCCTTCTCTAGTCATTGGTTGGATTCTCATCCAACCTAGGTCTTGGTTCACTTCCACTAATCAACCCCCAAAGGCCCTTGCCCATAAGATAGTTGGAGACCCTAAATCTCCATGGTTGATAGTTACCTTTGTCTAGCTTTTCAATTTGAGTGTTGAAGTCTCCTATATCTAGTCTTTGATGGACACCTTGTGCTTTTGAAACTTTGAGTAGAATAGCTCCCCCTTGATGTGAGCTACCTCCAAGAAGCTTTTGTTGATGCAAATCTTCAACCACCAACTCTAAGAGGTCTTCTTGCTTGTATGTGATACCTCCAAGATGCCCAAATGCTCTGATACCACTGATAGGGGAAGTATCTCAACCCCTAAGCAACGACGAAGCGCGAATGACCTTCACAGGTATCCTTCTTTGACCTCTGCACACCAAAAATGCTCTTACTCAGAGCTTATGCAGACAACTCCAGTGAGCTTTTGTAGAACTGTAGTAGACATCAAGAGCTTTCCAACAAATCAAATTTCACATCAAATGGATGCTTACACAAAGAGAAACAATGTCTACAACATGAGGTAGTTGAATGCTCACAATTGCTAGTCAAGCAGAGACCTCACTTCACTCCAGCAAACTTTTCCCAGAGAGTATATAGAGAATGAACCTCAAACTTGAGTCAACTTTACAGCACTCTAATAGCTACCCAATGACACCAAAAGCATAGCAAATGGATAAATAGAGAAGGAGAACCAGCCCTTACAACAGACAGCAAAATATTTCCAACAGAGCCTCCACACAGAGAGAGATATCAATCACACAACGTCACTAAAATGAATGTTGCTCCCACACTACTCAGAGAATGCTCCAGAGAATTATTGAGCATAAACTAGACTCTAATAGCTATCCAATGAGACAAGAATTACATCAAATGGATACAATATGAGGGAGAACCAATGCTAACAACTCAGTGGTAAAGAGTTGCAACACTACCTGCGCACACACATAGATATGCCTACTAAAAGAAAACAAACAAGCAAGCAAGGGGCTAGCTTAAGCACGGGGCTTGCTTATCACATCTCCAGCACTTAGTGCTCACTTTACATGAGCTAAATCTCCAAAAAGATGGCCCAAAAGAAGTCGGGATACATGCTCCTTTTATAGTGAGAAGTGTGCCCCTAAAATCTAGGAACTACCTTTCCAAATCAGCCTCCTAACTTGGAGGAATTAGTTGAGATGACTTGGGGAGTGGTTGAGTGACTTTTCTTGATGGAATCTCGTGGCTTTAGGCTTCCTTTGATTGCTCTACATGTCCATAAAAGATTCCCCACGAATTTGTAGCTTGAAGCTTGACTTTTAACATATGTATATGTACACGTACACGTATACGTACACGTACACGTATACGTACACGTACACGTATACGTACACGTACACGTATACGTACACGTACACGTATACGTACACGTACACGTACACGTACACGTACACGTACACGTACGTACACGTACGTACACGTACAGGTACACGTATACATATACATATGCATATACATTTACATATACATATGCATATACATTTACATGTACCTATACATATACATAAACATATACGTATACATATACATATACATACATATACATATGCATATACATATACATATACATATACATATACATATACATATACACATATGTATACATACACGTATACATATACGTACACGTACACGTATACGTATACATATACGTATACATATATGTATACGTATACGTATACATATACGTATACCTATACGTATACATATACATATATGTATATGTATACATATACGTATACGTATACGTATAGGTATACGTATACGTATACGTATACGTATACCTATACCTATATATATACATATACATATACATATACATATACATATACATATACATATACATATACATATACATATACATATACATATACATATACATATACATATACATATACATATACATATACATATACATATACATATACATATACATATACATATACATATACATATCCATATACATATACATATGCATATACCTATACATATACATATACATATACATGTACATGTACATATACATATACATAAACATATACATATATAATTACATATACATATACGTATACATATACATATACGTATACATATACGTATACATATACGTATACGTATACATATACGTATACGTACACATATACGTATACGTACACATATACGTATACGTACACATATACGTATACGTACACATATACGTATACGTACACATATACGTATACGTACACATATACGTATACGTACACATATATGTATACGTACACAGATACGTATACGTACACATATACGTATACGTACACATATACGTATACGTACACATATACGTTTACGTATACATATACGTATGCGTATACGTATACATATACATATACCTATGCATATACATATACATATTCATATACATATTCATATACATATACATATACATATACATATACATATATGTATACATATACATATATGTATACATATACATATACATATATGTATACATATACATATACATATACATATACATATACATATACATATACATATACATATACATATACATATACATATACATATACATATACATATACATATGCATATGCATATGCATATACATATACATATACATATACATATACATATACATATACATATACATATACATTTACATATACATATGCATATACGTATACAAAAACATATACATATACATATACATATACATTTACATTTACACACACACAGATACATATACATATGCATATACGTATACATAAACATATACATATACATATACATATACATTTACACATACACATACATATACATATACATAAACATATACATATACATATACATATACATATGCATATGCATATACATATACATATACATATACATATACATATACATATACATATACATATACATAAACATAAACATAAACATATACATATACATATACATATACATATACATATACATATGCTTATACATATATATATATACATATACATATATATATATACATATACCTATACATAAACATATATGTATACATATACATATACATATACGTATACATACACGTATACATATACGTACACGTACACGTATACGTATACGTATACATATACATATACGTATACATATACGTATACATATATGTATAGGTATATGTATACATATAGGTATACGTATACGTATACGTCTACGTATACATATACATATACATATACATATACATATACATATGCATGATGTGGAAACTCTTTATGAACAAAACCTAGTGGTTGCTCCATGTATACCTCTTCTTCCAAGTCTCCATTGAGAAAGGCATTCTTGATATCCAATTGAAAAAGCTTCCATCCTTTGCTAGCAGCCATTGCAATGAGTGTCCTAATGGTGCTCATCTTTGCCACAGGGCTGAATGTCTCTTCAAAGTCCACTCCATAGGTTTGTGCAAAACCCTTGGCCACCAATCTTGCTTTGAACCTAGAAATAGATCCATCTGAATTCCTCTTTACTTTATACATCCACTTATTACCTATTACCTTCATGTTCTCCTTCTTGGGCACTAGAGTCCATGTTTGATTTTCCTCAAGTGCATCGATCTCTTTTTGCATTGCCTCTTTCCATTCGGTGTACCTGCTTGCATCTTCATAGCAATCGGGCTCATGATCTTCTACTACTTTGTTCATATATGCATAATTTGTTGCCATGTATGAATCATAAGTAAACCTTTGAGTTGGATACTTAACTCTATAAGACTTCCTTTCTTCACCTTTTGGAGGAATAAACCTCCTTTGCCTTGGGAACTTGATCTCTTTCTTTGACGTGGCTTCTTTCTCCATCATGTGTCCTTCATCATCTTCAACTCCATTACCTTCTTCATCCAACTCCACCAATGTTGCTTTGCCTTTGTTGATTGATTGTGCTTCATAGCTTGATGAAGATCTCCCCCTCCATGGTGAGTTCATGCTTGAACTATCTTCATTGATGGAACACCTTGGGCCGCTTAGCTCTAGGTCGATTTGGTCTTCATCATGTCCATGCTTTTCTTCTTCATAGTCTTGCATACAATCATACTTCTTATACCAAGGGAGTAGCTCATCAAATGCTACATCCCTTGATATCCTCAAGTCCTTTGTGTTTGGGTTGAAGCACCTGTAACCTTTATGATCATTTGAATATCCTAGAAACACACACTTTTCTGCCTTTGGTTGTAGCTTGTGCCTCAATTCACTTGCCACATGTACATAACAAGTACATCCAAATATCTTCAAGTGGGAAAGATCAGGTTTCTTACCATAATAGGCTTGATATGGTGTCAAGCAATGGATCCCTGAGGTAGGAGCCCTATTCATAAGATACACGGTGGTATTTGCTGCATCACTCCAAAACATGTTAGGTACATTCATCTCATTAAGCATTGCTCTAGCGATCTCGGCAATGTATCTTTTCTTTCTCTCTGCTACTCCATTTTGTTGGGGTGTGTACCTGCATGTTACTTGCCTCTTGATGCCTTGATCCATTAAAAAATCAGAAAACTCATTGGAGAAATATTCTCCCCCTCCATCGGACCTTAGCTTCTTGATATATGTACCTGTTTCCTTCTCTACCATTGCCTTGAATGCTTTGAAACATGTAAACACATCTGATTTGTTTTTTATGAAATAAACCCAAACCATCCTTGTGCAGTCATCTATAAAAGTGACAAAGTACTTGTTACCTCCAATGGATTGCTCTTTGGTTGGCCTCCACACATCTGTATGTATCAACTCCAATGGATGTTGGCTTATGTAGCCACTCTTCTTGAATGGAAGTCTCGCTTGCTTCCCTAGTTGACAAGATTCACATAAATGCTTCATACCTTGTCCTTGGAAATTGGGAAGACCTTCAACCATCCTCTTGAATTGCATTTCCTTCATTCTTTGTATGTTGATGTGACCTATCCTCTTGTGCCACAAGTCCAACTCCGAAATCCTCTTGTTTCCATATGTGAAGTAGACATGTTGAGTGGAATGAGAATTTACCTCCAAAGTGAAGAGTCTCCCTTGCTTCTTTCCTCTTGCTATGACCTTGTAACCTTGCTTAGGGTTCTCCACAAAGCATCCACCTTTGTTGAACCTTACTTGATAGCCTCTTTCAGCCATTTGCCCAACGGACACCAAGTTCTTTGTGATAGTAGGTACATGCAAGACATCCTTGAGACATCTTCCTTCCTCCTTGTCATCCAAAGCTACATCTCCATCATGGGAGATCTCATGGGCTGTATCATCACCTGTTTCTACATGTCCTTTACCTTTGGGAACATGTAGATTAGTAAACCAAGAAGCATTGCAGCTCATATGGTTGTTACATCCACTATCAATATACCAAGTGTTATCTACTTTGCTTGAATTCCCATTCATGTGCATCATCAAGAGATTGTCATTTTCTGAACTTGTAGAAGCATAATTACCTTGGCCTTTGCATGAAGAACCTTGATTATAGCTCCTTTGGTTTCCTCCTTGGTAGCAATCTCTAGCATAGTGGCCAAACTTGCCACATATGTAACATCCTTCACCATCTTGATTCCTGTTTTGTTGATGTCGTCCTCCTCTTCCTCTTGTTCTTCCTCTCCCTCTTTGTGATGAGGTGCCTTGGTCATGTCCTTCATTGCTTGAGTGGCCTTGCCTTCCTCCAAACCTTCCTTTGCCCCTTCCTTGTCCTCGTCTTCCTTTGCCCCTTTGATTACCTGCATAGAAAACTTGTGCATCCTTGCTTTTAGTTGAACTTCCACCTATGCTCATTTCTTCGGTGACCATGAGAGCAACCAATTGCTCAAAATCGGGAAGATTATCCCTTACATAAACTGAAGTGGTAAAGGGTTTCCACTTCTCATCATCTCTCAAACCATTGAGAGTATAAGCCACAAGATCGTCATCGTCTATGTGGCTTCCAATGGATCCCAATGCATCTGATAACTCCTTGACCTTAAGTATGTAGTCATTTATGCTACTCCCTGAGCTCTTCCTAAGGTTGTTGAGCTCATTCTTGAGTTGGATCTTCCTTGCTTTGGTGCTTGTTGAATAAAGCCTTTCAAGTGTCTCCCATACCTTCATGCTTGAATCCAAGTCTTGGATATGGCCGATCATGCTATTGCTAATGTGTTGGGAAAGAATAAAGATAACCCTCTTGTCTCTTTCATTCCATTCCCTAAAGGCCCTTCTCTGGTCATTGGTTGGATTCTCATCCAACCTAGGTCTTGGTTCACTTCCACTAATCAACCCCCAAAGGCCCTTGCCCATAATATAGTTGGAGACCCTAAATCTCCATGGTTGATAGTTACCTTTGTCTAGCTTTTCAATTTGAGTGTTGAAGTCTCCCATATCTAGTCTTTGATACTTGACCTAGCCCTTGGCTAATGCTCCAATGTGTGTAAAATGAAAATGAGGCTCTGAGGTTACCTCAATCCAAAGCTTTCCTTAGATGGACACCTTGTGCTCTTTGAAACTTTGAATAGAATAGCTCCCCCTTGATGTGAGCTACCTCCAAGAAGCTTCTGTTGATGCAAATCTTCAACCACCAACTCCAAGAGGTCTTCTTGCTTGTATGTGATGTCTCCAAGATGCCCAAATGCTCTGATACCACTGATGGGGGAAGTATCTCAACCCCTAAGCAACGACGAAGCGTGAATGACCTCCACAGGTATCCTTCTTTGACCTCTGCACACCAAAAATGCTCTTACTCAAAGCTTATGCAGAGAACTCCAGTGAGCTTTTGTAGACCTGTAGTAGACACGAAGATCTTTCCAACAAATCAAATTTCACTTCAAATGGATGCTTACACAAGGAGAAACAATGTCTACAACATGAGCTAGTTGAATGCTCACAACTGCCAGTCAAGTAGATACCTCACTTCACTCCAGCAAGCTTTTCTCAGCGATTATACAGAGAATGAAACTCAAACTTGGGTCAACTTTAAAGGACTCTAATAGCTACCCAATGACACCAAAATCATAGCAAATGGATACATAGCTAAGGAGAACCAGCCCTTACAACAGAGAGCAAAATATTTCCAATAGAGCCTACACACCAAGAGAGATATCAATCACACAACTTCACTAAAATGAATGTTGCTCCCAGATTACTCAAAGAATGATCCAGAGACTTTGTGAGCATAAAATAGACTCTAATAGCTATCCAATGAGACAAGAATTACATCAAATGGATACAATATGAGGGAGAACCAATGCTCACAACTCAGGGGTAGAGAGTTGCAACACTGCCTGCGCACACACATAGATATGCCTACTAAAAGAAAACAAACAAGCAAGCAAGGGGCTAGCTTAAGCAAGGGGCTTGCTTATCACAACTCCAGCACTTAGTGCTCACTTTACATGAGCTAAAACTCCAAGAAGATGGGCCAAAAGAATTTGGGATACATGCTCCTTTTATAGTGAGAAGTGTGCCCCTAAAATCTAGGAACTACCTTCCCAAATCAGCCTCCTAACTTGGAGGATTTAGTTGAGATGAATTGGGGAGTGGTTGAGTGACTTTTCTTGATGGAATCTCGTGGCTTTTGGCTTCCTTTGATTGCTCCACATGTCCATAAAAGATTCCCCACGAATTTGTAGCTTGAAGCTTGACTTTTAACACATATACATATACATATACATATACATATACATATACATATACATATACATATACATATACATATACATATACATATACATATACATATACATATACATATACATATACATATACATATACATATACATATACATATACATATACATATACATATACTTATACATATACATATACATATACATATACATATACATATACATATACATATACATATACATATATATATATATATACATATACATATACATATACATATACATATACATATACATATACATATACATATACATATACATATACATATACATATACATATACATATCCATATACATATACATATACATATACATATAAATACTAGGTTATAATAGTTGTTCTGTGGTAAATTTATTAGTTATATATAATTACCGGATTTCACATTGAAACCTTTATTATTCGACCAAATTATTTGATGCCATGTCAATGTATTCAGAGAAAGGCAACTATTGTTTGCATGGCAATTAAGTGAATTTTCAATCGAAAATCAATGGATTAAAAACTATTTCGATAAAAAAGCAATCAATCGAATAGTTTTTTGACCAAAAAAGATTCGGTTGACTATCGTATTATAAAAGAATACGTTTAGAGTCAAACATAATTAGAGTTACTTTGTTATTTGTGAGCTTAGAGTGTCATACAAAAAACAAGGTATAAGCTCTTGTTGGAAATATTTAGTGTTTTAGTATTAAAACAATAAACTTTTTTTTTTTGAGTTAAGAACTACTGTGATTGTTTTACTCAACATTGATTCTTACTTCACAATAGTATATATATGTGTGTGTATGATTGTGAATAGAAATGTATTTTGATTGTTTGAATCAATATTGCTTTTTATTTCATAATAGTATGTGTATGTGTAGCTGCATGCATGTCATACAATTGTGAGTAAAAAATCTAATGTGATTGTCTATGTGCAGGTGTATGTGTGTGTATGATTGTGAATGAAAAACCTTCAAGGGTTGAGAAGGTGTTAATAAGTGAATTAGGTTTTTCTAGGTCTCTAGATGGGATTATTAACACCTTCTCAGATCCTTGAATTGTAAAGGGATCCAACAAAGTTTCATCCACATGTATGAGTATGTGCATATGACATATAATTGTGAATGAAAATCTATTGTGATTGTCTTATTCAACATTGATTCTTACTTCACAATAGTATGTGTAAGTGTATGTGCATATGATCAAGAATTTAAAAACGATTGTGATTGTCTGACTCAACATTGATTCTTACTTCACAATAGTATGTGTGTGTATGATTGATAATTAAAATCTATTGTGATTGCTTGAACCAACATTGATTCTTACTTCACAATAGTCTGTGTAACTCTATGTGTGTGTATGATTGAGAATTAAAATCTAGTGTGATTGTTTGACTCAACAATGTTCCTTACTTCACAATAGTATGTGTGTGTATGATTTAGAATTAAAATCTGTTCTAAATCACTTCACAATAGTATGTGTTATTGTTTGTGTGTGTATGATTGAGAATTAAAATCTATTGTGATTGTTTGACCCAACATTGTTTATTACTTCACAATGGTATGTGTAACTGTATGTGTGTGTATGATTGATAATTAAAATATATTGTGATTGTTTGAGACAACATTGATTCTTACTTCACAATAGTATGTGTAAGTGTATCTGTGTGTATGATTGAGAATTAAAATCTATTTTAATTGTTTGACTCAACATTGATTCTTACTTCACAATAGTATGTGTAATAGTATGTGTGTGTATGCTTGAGAATTAAAATATATATTATGTGTAACTATATGCATGTGTATAATTGAGACCTTT
>CM035406.1:130539263-130606763 GCA_020310875.1 Ceratopteris richardii
TACATATGTTAGAATTTTAGCAATCTCAAGTGTGGGAACTCATGCTAAGTTGAAGTGCCACATCACTCACACTTTTTGGTAGGATATACAAACACTTTTCCATGAGTTGTATCAGCCCTTTACTCACCTAATTGATGGAGAAAAGGTGGGATCATTTGGAGGGCATTTTTGAATTCAAATTTACAAACACCTTTTTTGAGCATTATATAAGCAAAGACATGGAGAAAAGTTGTGGCCATCCTCCTCTGCCATTTGAGCAATTGTAGGATCTCATTAGGAGTGTTTACTCCAGGTCTAAGCTAGCCCCTAGCTAAGCAACCCCTTGATTGTTGGAGTTTTCTCATAGGAACTGATCTTTGATCACCCATATCTCTTTGTGTAGTAGTCCGATTCACTTGCACGATAGCTCATTTTGTGCCTATGATTGTAAGCTTTCTTGTGGATGTAATCTTACTATTGAGTGTTCATTAAAATTGAGTGTTCATTAAAATTGATTGTTGGAGTTTTCTCATAGGAACTGATCTTTGATCACCCATATCTCTTTGTGTAGTAGTCCGATTCACTTGCACGATAGCTCATTTTGTGCCTATGATTGTAAGCTTTCTTGTGGATGTAATCTTACTATTGCTTGAAATCTCTCTGGTCTGATCTTTGCATATTTCCAAGTATATGTGTGTTGGAAGGTAAACATAGATGCAAGAGACCAGTTTGGGCAGATTTTGGTCTGTCTTGTGCAAGGAGGTTGACATAGTTCACACTCTCCAAAAAATGAGTGATTTATGGCTTGTTGGAAATCTTAGAAAGTCTAGTTTTAGTGTGAAAAATTTCATAAGCTCAGTCCTCAGGTCCAAAGAGCAGTTAATTTTTTGGTGGATTGTGGTAGTGAACTGTTTGGTCCTAGTAAGGGCCTATCATTCTTCTGTTGTAACTAGGAGTGGATATACTCCATCAGTGATATCAGAGCTCATCATTGAGCATTGAAGGCATCAAGAGGAGGCCTTGAATTTGCTTGAGAGCCAAGGATTGAAGTAAAGACCAGCAAGGTTTGAAGAAGGATTTGAAGCAAGGGGGAGCTTCTATCATCATCGAAAGTTCACGACAAGTGGAGACTCTTGTGGGAAGGTAACATATCATTCTTTATCACATCTATCAAAATCCAAGGAGGCATTAGGATCCACTTATAGTCTCATACACAATGGGAGACTATAATACTCAGATTGAAAAGCTTGAAAAGAGCAATTACCAACCTTGGAAGTTTAGGATCTCTAACTTCCTCATGGGAAAGGTTCTTTGGTGGTTGGTTAGTGGTACTGAGGTGAATTCATACATATATCCGCATACGCCTACTGAGAATCAAAGGAGAGCCATTAGAGAATGGGAAGAAAGGGATAGGAGAGTGATCTTCATTCTTTCTCAACACATAAGCAACTCCATAATAGGTCATATCCAAGACCTAGATACATCTAAGAAGTTTTGGGAGTGTTTAGAAAGGTTACTCTACCTCTACAAAGGCTAGAAAAATTCAGCCCAAGAATGAGCTCAACAACCTTAGGAAGTCATCAAATCATAGCATTAATGACTTCATACTCAAAGTAAAAGAGCTCTCGGATGCACCTGGTTCAATAGGATGTGTTGTAGATGATGATGACCTAGTTGCCCACACACTTAATGGGCTTAGAGAAGATGATAAATATTCAAAAAATGAGCATTTGTTAGCTATGAAGCATAAAAAAGAAGGTCAACCACATGATGAAGTGTGGTATATAGATAGTGGTTGTAGTAACCACATGTCAAGTAAAGAGGAGTACTTCAACAATCTTCAAGCACCCAAGCAAAGAGGCTTTGTGGAGACAGGAGACAACATAGAGCATGAGATACAAAAAATAGGAGATGTGAAGCTTGAAGGCAACCACAAAGCAAAAGGACTATGTGAGGTATTTCATGTTCCTATATTACAAAGAACTTAATCTCTGTTGGATGGATGGTTGAAAAGGGATACCAAGTCAAGTTCAACCACAAAGGATGCTTTATTGAGGACCCAAGGAATGGTTATGAGCTGATAGCCAAAGGAAAGAAGGAAGGAAGGATGTTACCACCTATGTCAACAAGAAGATTGGAGATTCGGATTTGTGGCATAAAAGGTGTGGTCACATCAACATTCAAAGGTTGAAAGACATGGAGAAGAGGCAATTGGTAAGAGGTTTACCACATTTTTCATTACAAATGTTGCATGAGATGTGTGAAGCTTGTCAACTAGGCAAGTCTACTAGGTAGCCCTTCAAGAAGAGTGGATATGTAGCACATGGCGTGTTAGACCTTGTGCACATAGATGTGTGGGGACCAACCATAGAGCCCTCTCTTGCAGATACTAGGTACTTTGTAACCTTCATAGATGACTACTCAAGAAAATTATGGTTGTATTGCATAAAGCAAAAATCAGATGTGTTTGATGTATTCAAAAGATTCAAGGCACAAGTTGAAAAGGAGACAGGTTGCTACATCAAAACCCTAAGGTTCGATGGAGGATGCTTTTTGTGGTTTCTTGCAGGAACAAGTATAAAGAGGCAAATCACTTGCCAGTATACTCCCCAACAAAATGGGTGGCAGAGAGGAAGAATAGGTATATTGTCGAAATTGCTATGAGTATGTTAAATGAAATGAATGTGCCTTTAACATATTGGGTAGATGCTATATCTACTAATGTGTACTTGATGAATAGGTGTCCCACATCAGGGGTACATGACATGACACTTGAGGAGGCATGGAGTGGAAGGAAACCAGACCTTTCACACATTAGAATCTTTGGTTGTTTATGCTACACACATGTGCCACAAGAGTTGAGAGGTAAGATGGATGCAAGGGCTAAAAGATGTATGTTTATTGGTTGTGCTATGGAGCAAAAAGGTTACAGGTGCTACAATCCTAATACAAAAGAGTTAAAGGTATCTAGAGATGTAGTGTTTGATGAGCTCAAACCATGGTATGCTTCCAAAGTTCCATTGCAGGATGAAGATATTGAAGAGGCAGAGAGAAGATATGAAGTTAGATTTCAAGATAGCTTGAAAATTAGTGGTCCACACATACAAAGGAGTTCAAGCATGGGATCAGCCCATCAATCATGTTTTTTCTGCTTTGGTAATTCTCTTGAATCCATGTTGGGGATCCTCCACAAATGCTCTATATTTGTTGAACCTAAACTGCAAACCCTTTTCCACAATCTGTCCAACACTCATCAAATTCTTGGTGATTGTAGGTACATATAGAACCCTGCTCAACAGATTTCTATTCCCATCATAGGTTTTAACATTTCCTACCTTGACCACTGAATGCTTGGTGTCATCACCTGTTTGTACTTGGTTCTTTCCCTTGGGTTCCTCAAGGTCAGAGAGAAGAGCTACATTGCCTGCCACATGGTTTGAACATCCTGAGTCAATGTAGAAGAGGTGTTCATCATTCATACCTTTCTTTGAAGTCATGTTCATAATCAGAAGGGAATCCTCTTGATCCTCTCTATAATTGTTGTAGTCTTTTCTTGATTTGTAGCCTCCTTGGTAGTTATTGTTGTAGTTGTTGTTGTAGTTGTTGTTGTAGCTTTGAGTATGATTGAATCTTCTTCTTGATTGTGAGTAGCCACCTCTTTGATATCCTCTTTCTCTCTAATTCTTGTAGTTCCTATAGCACTCATCTATAGTGTGATTAGACAATCCACATATGTTGCATGGGGAAGAGTTGAAAGGTCTCCCCCTACCTTGCTTACCTCCTCTGCCCCTACCTCTTGAGTTCCTACCTCTCCCTGCATAGTTAGCTTGAGAAGTAGTATCTTCATCCTCTACTTGCTTGCTTTTTCATTTGTCTTTAATCTTCCCTTTATCTGTGTATAGGGTATAAGAGTTATTACCTCTTGATGGTTCTCCATTTTTGTTGAGCTTGGCTTCATGGGTAAAGAGTTGCCCCATGAGTGTGGTAAGATTTGGAATCTGCATGTCCATGTACAAGTCCATGGCAGTTGTCATCTACCTTGATTGTTGGTGCAAGTCACAAGCCTACACATTTGGCTTGTAATACATACACATATGGAGAAGCATAGGAACCAATGCTAGTGGTTAATTACCATTTTACTCTTTTGTAAAAGTCACATTTGACCTGGAATCTTTTGTAAACACCTACCAAAAAGAACTCGTGAAAAAAGTTAGCTTTGATTGATGGAATATCTCCTAGGATGTAGGAGCTTGATTATAGGGAGCCAAAAGTTTGAATTCAAATTCAAACTTTTAACTCAACTACTATAAAAGTGATCATCAAAAAGTCGTGGGTAAGACTCATCAATCTCGAGCTTCTCATTACCATTTATGAGTGTGTGTGAGTCCTACACTCTAGCCCACACCTATCTACACCATTAGGCAATGATCTTCATGCCTATGGCATTGTATACAAGTGTTCATTAATACATATATCTGCATTGTTCATTTCTCAGTTCTCTGTCATAGTCTCTGAAAGTCTGTCAACTTGTGGAGATCATATCTCACTCATTTATACACCAAATTCAAATATCTATAGCTTGTTGGAACCAGCTCAAAGTCATCTACAAGCTATCAAAATTTGAAGGATTTCTATTCAGCCATTTCAGAGAAAAGATCATCGAAGTGATCACTAGTCGAAGTCTGCAATAGTCCTAAAATATCAGGGGTAAAGGTTTACTTGGTAAGTTGATTTCTGTGAGCATAGTTAATCTTTTTAAGTGATATCTATGAGAATGAATGCAGGAAGTTTAAACTACCCTATGTCTTGCTAAGGAGGAACCTACTCAGAATGAAGACACCACTTCAGATGATGAAGACATTATCAATCTTGAAGAGTTCAAGGCATGGAAGCCCAAGGGCAAAATCAAGATGAAGAAACTTGAAGACATACCTGAATCTTCAAATCAATCAATCAGAAGATCACAAAGGGAGAGCAAAAAACCTATCAGATATGGGTATGATACATCTCTTGTTACTAAACACTCTGTTTATCTTGCCAAAGACTTGTCAATTGAAGAACCAGGATCATATGAAGAAGCCATGACCAAGACAAAATGGAAAGAAGCTATGGATGAAGAGATTGAAGCATTCAAAGAAAGTGACACATGGGAACTAGTACTAAAGAAAGAATCCATGAAGGTAATTGGATCCAGATGGATCTATAAAATCAAAAGAAATTCTGATGGTTCAATAATCAGGTACAAAGCTAGATTGGTGGCCAAGGGTTTTGCACAAACCCAAGGCATTGACTATGAAGAAACATTCTCACCTGTGGCCAAGATGCCAACCATCAGAGTGTTGGTGAGTGTGGTTGCATCAAAAAATTGGAACATGTACCAATTGGATGTAAAAAATGCTTTCTTGAATGGATGGATTTCAGAGGAGGTATATATGTCACAACCTCCTAGCTATGAGGATCCAAACAAGGTAACATATGTGTGCAAGTTGAATAAAGCTCTTTATGGATTGAAGCAGGCACCTAGTGCATGGAATCACAGGTTGGCCACATACCTTCAAGACCAAGGTTTTGTCATGAGCAAGGCAGAAACTTCTCTATTCATCAAGAGAAGCAATTCAGAGGTAATATACCTATGTGTATATGTTGATGATATCATACTTATAGGTAATGATGTCAATGGAATCAGACAAATCAAGAATCAGATGATGAAGGAGTTCAAGATCAGTGATCTTGGTCTACTAAAGTACTTTCTTGGACTTGAGTTAGTCTACACTAACTCTGGAATATATATTACTCAGAAAAAATATATACAGGATATGTTGGAGAAATTTCATTTGCAGGATGCCAAAGTTGCAAGTACTCCAATGGAGGTAAACCTAAAACTAAGTGCCCATGAAGGTGATGAAATTGATGATATTATAGGTTATCAAAGCATTGTGGGTAGCTTGAATTATGCTACCTTGACAAGGATAGATATTGCATATGGAGTTAGTGTGCTAAGTCAGTTTATGCACAAGCCTAGGGCACCTCACATGGAGGCTGCCAAGAGAATCTTGAACTATCTCAAGGGTACACAAAATCATGGTTTGTATTTCCCCTACACTTCAGATTTGGATATCAAGATTTATTCAGATGCAGATTGGGCAGGATGCGAGGATGATAGGAGGAGCACTTCTGGATACATTTCATTTGCAGGTGATAAACCAATATCATGGTCTTCAAAGAAGCAACCTACTGTTACTTTATCTTCTACAGAGGCAGAGTATAGAGGATTGGCAAATGCCACTCAAGAAGCCATATGGATTAAGCTATTGTATACAGAATTGGGTTTGTATACTAGCTCACCATTGATCTTTGGAGACAATACAAGCTCACTTCAACTTGCAGCTAATCCTATCTATCATGCTAGGACCAAGCATATAGAGGTCCATTACCATTATGTGAGAGAGAAGCTATTAAGCAAGGACATTCAGCTCACTTATGTATCAACCAACATGCAGTGTGCATATTTGTTAGCTAAAGCTTTAGATGGAACCAAACTTTGCAGGTTCAAATCAATGATTGGATTGCAGGATATACATGAAGATTGAAGAAAGAAGACCAAGCCAAAATGTTTGGCTTGAGGGGGAGCTGTTGGTGCAAGTCACAAGCCTACACATTTGGCTTGTAAAACATACACGTATGTGTTGGAGCAAGTCTATGACAAGCCTAAGTATTGGCTTGAGTCCCACAAAGTCATGAAAAAAGCTTTAAAATGAAGACTATGTAAAGTTCACTTGTGAACTACCTCTTTTAACTTTTGAAGAGTTTACTTAATGTAAAAGTGAAAGAATCTTAAGTGGTTGAGTCCACTTGATCAAGAATGGAAAGAGGAGCCACGAATTTGTGATTTGTGGTAGGTAGAGAATCAAATCAATCATTGATTGATTGGAGAGTGATTGAGGGAAGTTAGCCTCCCAAACTCAACTATAAATAGATGGCAGTTTTAGTCGTGGTTAGAGAGACCTATGTGAAGACCTCCAACAGCTGAGCTTTATGCCATATCAAGGTGTGATTACAAGGCACACATATGTATCAGTAAGTCATTGTATTCTACAAGCAATATACTTTCATTTTCATGATTATTTGAGTTCATATTTCCATGTTCTTGTGAAGTGTACTACTCACTGCCATATCTCTTAGTTTTCTCAGTCAGATTGCAGAGATTGTTTCTCTGAGCTTGGTGCATCATTTTCAGTGATTTAACTTGTTAAACTTAGCTCTATAATCCTACTATATGCTCCCAAATTTTCATGTCATTTTGATGTTTCAATATTCAGTTATGTTCATTTGAAGTCAACAAGGTCTGTTCATCTTCACTTCTCTGTCACGTACCTGATTTTTTTACTCACCTTGTCAGAGCCCTTTCTCAGTGGTTACTTACCCAAATTCAGTGATTTAAAGCTTGTTAGATTTAGCTTACTGTCTAGTATAACCATACAAATTTTCAGAATCATTGAATTCCTACGTTTTGAGTTATGATCATTTTTCTGCTCACTAGTCTCAAACTATAGCAGCCCGTGAAAATCAGGATAATGTCATCACTTGTTAAAACTCATTCTCAATGTGTGGTTTATTATTTTTGATGAGATTACTCTTGAAAGCTAGCTCTTTAAGTTAACTAGACTTCCCCAAGAGGAATTAAGCTAATTGCTGCTGTGCTCAGAGAATTATGCAAAACAGTGGACAAGTGTATGAACCAAAATAGCAAGTTTTTCACCTCTGAGCTAACTCCAACTTATCTGTTTTGATCTATCCTTTTGAGAGTGATCTTGCAAGGTACATAGGGTGTCTAATACATCCATTGGCAAGATAAAAGAGCCCACCATATACTCCTGGAGTTCAATTGGCTGGTGTAGATCAAGGATTTTGCAATACCTCTTCATCTTCAAGCACATACCTATCCATCTCTTCACAGTGGTATCAGAGCAAGGTTGGACAACATGGCAGATGGATTTCCTTCATCAATTGACAAATTGGACAGAGGTAACTACTCAGCTTGGTCATTAATAATGGAAGCTTATCTTCAAGGTAGAAGTTTATATGGTTATGTGGCTGGAGATGAAGTTATGCCAAGTTTCAGGAACAAAAGTCAACCAACACAAGAAGAGCAAGAAAGATTGAGCACATGGTGCTCCAAGGATGCACTTGCAAGGTCTTATCTCCTCAACTCTATCTCAGATTTTTTGTTGCCTCACATTAGAAGCTGTAAGACATCTCAGGAAGTGTGGGATGCACTTGAAGCTTTCTTTTCTTCAAGTACTAAAGCTAGGAAGCATCAACTATGGCTGGATTTCACAACTCTTAAGAAGGCTCCCAAACAAAATGTGACTGATTTTGTCACAAAGCTCAAGGACATAGCGGATCAGTTGGGAAGCATTGGAGAGGTAATAGATGAAGAACAAATTGTAAGGCAGGTCATCAATCGCTTGAAGGTAGATGACAAGTGGGAAGCATTCACCACAACTATGGATTTGTACATGGACATGCATGTACCTGATTTCAATACACTCATTGGACAACTACTTACTCAAGAGGCAAAGCTTATCAAAAATGGAGAAAGCTCTAAAGGTAATCAATCTTCAGCTTTATACACTGATAAAAGCAAGTCCAAGGATAACAAAGGAAAGGCAAAGAAAGTGGATGATGAAGCAGGTACATATCAAGCTAACTATGCAGGTAGAGGAAGACATGGCAGAGGTAGAGGAAGAGGAGGTAGACAAGGCAGGGGGAGATCCGAAGACTCCAACTCATGTTCTATTTGTGGATTAACTAATCATACAACTGAAAATTGCTTTAGGAATTCCAAGAATCAAAGAGGAAGAGGATACAATAGAGGAAGTTATGGCTACTCAAGAGGAAGGTTCAACAATTACAATGGCAATTACAACAACTACAATCATTCAAACTATCAAGGAGGCTACAAAGGAAGGAGAGACTACAATAACTATACAGAAGACTCAAACAAAGAGGATTCATTATTGATCATGAACATGGCTATGCCACAAGGTAAATCTGATGAGCATGTTTTCTACATAGATTCAGGTTGTTCAAATCATGTGGCAAGAAATGTGGCACTCCTATCAGATTTAGAAGATCCAAGGAATAAGCATGAGGTACAAACAGGAGATGATACAAAACATCCTATGGAGAAAATAGGCAATGTCAAAGCACCTGATGGAAACATCAACCTACTTAGTAAGGTACTCTATGTCCCTACCATTACAAAGAATTTGATAAGTGTTGGGCAGATAGTAGAGAAAGGGTTGCAAGTCAGGTCACAAAGGCAGGAGCATTTGTTGAAGATCCAAGTCAAGGATTCAGAAAAATTGCAAAAGGTGAAAAGACAGGTAGATTGTTCACATTTGAATTACAGGACACTAGAAACATTGCTCTCTTTAATTATGGTAGTCAGACACTCACAAAATTGGAAGTATGGCACAAAAGGTTAGCACATATTGGTGAAAGGTCATTAAAGCAAATCTGCAGGGACCAAAGTGTACTTGGACTCCCTAATTTGTCAAAACAACATATGATTTATAAGTGTAGTGCATGTCGATTTGGAAAGTCTCACAGGTTACCATTCATGAAGAAAGGTTATATGCATGGAGATCTCTTGGAGTTGGTTCATACAGATGTATGGGGACCTAGCGAGGAAGCTTCAATATCTGGATCAAGGTATTATGTCTCCTTTATTGATGATTGCAGCAGATGGACTATCCTATTCTTTATGAAACACAAAGATGAAGTTTTTTCATGTTTCAAAAGATATTTGTCTCTTGTGGAGAATCAAATAGGTAAATCACTAAAAAGGTTAAGGTCAGATAGAGGGGGAGAATACTTCTCCCATGAGTTTGATTCTTTTCTTCAAGAAAGAGGAATCAAAAGAGAGGTAACTACAAGGTACACTCCTGAGCAAAATGGAGTGGCAGAAAGGAGGAATAGGACAATTGTTGAAGCTGCAAGGTCTATGTGAAATGAAAAGCATTTACCTAATTACTTATGGGCTGAGGCTTTATCTACAGCCACTTACTTGATAAACAGGTTGCCTTCAAAATCCCTTGATGGAATGACTCCATATGAGGCTTGGAATGGAAGAAGACCAAGCTTAGATCATTGTAAAATTTTTGGATGTATTGCTTTTGCTCATGTTCCTTCACAGGTTAGAGGCAAGATGGATCCAAAAGCAGAAAGGTGTGTATTTATTGGATATGACAATAATCAAAAGGGCTACAGGTTATACAACCCTACCAACAAACGATTCTTGTGGTATGAAGATTCATGCAGGAAGGTCAATTTACCATATAATCTTGAAGAAGATTTTCCAAATCTTGGTAGAGAACAACCAAAGATTGAAGAACAAGACACCTCAGAGGATGATGAAGAATCTCAGATGGAAAAGATCAAAGCATGGAAGTCTAAAGGTAAAGCGAAATTGCAGGAACTTGGACATGAGGCAGAATCATCACATCATGGCCTAAGAAGATCTATGAGGGAAAAGAAAAAACCAAAAAGGTATGGGTTTGACACCTCATTAGTAACTAAACATTCTATCTACATAGCACAGGACATAAACCAAGAGGAGCCATCATCCTTTGAAGAGGCCAAAGCAAAATCGGAATGGAAGCATGCAATGAAGGAAGAGATTGAAGCACTTGAGGAAAACAACACTTGGGATTTGGTGCCCAAGACTTCATCCATGAAGGTAATAGGCTCAAGATGGGTCTATAAACTCAAGAAGAATTATGATGGTTCCATTAACAGGTATAAGGCAAGGCTTGTAGCAAAAGGCTTTGCACAAACTCAGGGAATTGATTATGAGGAGACCTTCTCTCCTATGGCAAAGATGCCTACTATTAGGGCTTTGCTTAGTATTGCCTCTTCCAAGAATTGGAAGGTACTTCAACTAGATGTAAAGAATGCATTCTTGAATGGTTGGATAACATAAGAGGTATATATGGCACAACCACCTGGTTTTGAGAATCAACTTTATCCTGATTATGTGTGTAAACTTAACAAAGCATTGTATGGTCTCAAGCAAGCTCCAAGAGCTTGGAATTTTAGGCTTGTTTCATTCTTGCAGGACAAAGGCTTTCAACCAAGCAAGGCAGATCCTTCACTCTTTATTAAAAAGAGTAACTCTGAGGTCATCTACCTATGTGTATATGTAGATAATATTATATTGACAGGAAATGATGCAGATGGTATGAAGAAGATCAAAGATCAGATGAGAGAAGAGTTCAAGATAAGTGATTTGGGTTCACTTACCTACTTCCTAGGTTTGGAAGTTGTCTACAAAGATCATGGTTTGTTTCTCACTCAAAGAAAGTACATTAAGGACATGTTGGCAAAATTCAAGATGCAAGATTGTAAGATTGTAGGTACTCCAATGGAGGTCAATCACAAATTGAGCTCACATGAAGGTGAACTCATAGAGGACATCACATCATATCAAAGTCTAGTGGGTAGTCTCAATTATGCCACATTGACAAGAGTAGATATATGTTACAGTGTGAGTGTATTAAGTCAATTTATGCACACACCAAGGAAACCACATATGGATGCTGCCAAAAGGATTCTCAAGTATCTCAAAGGAACCATAAATGAAGGACTTTATTATCCTTATGTATCTGATTTAGGTTTGAAGCTATTTTCTGATGCAGATTGGGCTGGCTCCAAGGAAGATAGAAGGAGCACTTCGGGTTATCTTACCTTTGCAGGTTCAAAGCTTATTTCATGGTCATCCAAGAAGCAACCCACAGTTGCTCTCTCTTCTACTGAAGCTGAATGCAGAGGTCTTGCCATAGCTACTCAGGAAGCTATGTGGATGAAGACATTGTTCAAAGATCTTGGATTGGAGTTTGGAACTCCAACTATTTTTGGTGACAATATGAGTTCTATTCACTTGGCTGCTAATCCCATGTTTCATGCAAGGACTAAACATATTGAAGTTCATTATCACTATGTACGAGAGAAGGTTCTAAGCAAAGAGATTCAAATATCATATGTGTCCACTCATCAACAATGTGCAGATATTCTAACCAAAGCATTGGATGGTACAAAGCTTTGCAAATTCAAGGCTATGATTCGTTTGCAGGTAATCTTGGAAGATTGAAGACCTCAAGCATACTTGGCTTGAGGGGGAGTTGTTGGAGAAAGTCTATGACAAGCCTAAGTATTGGCTTGAGTTCCACAAAGTCATGAAAAAAGCTTTAAAATGAAGACTATGTAAAGTTCACTTGTGAACTATCTCTTGTAACTTTTGAAGAGTTTACTTAATGTAAAAGTGAAAGAATCTTAAGTGGTTGAGTCCACTTGATCAAGAATGGAAAGAGGAGCCACGAATTTGTGATTTGTGGTAGGTAGAGAATCAAATCAATCATTGATTGATTGGAGAGTGATTGAGGGAAGTTAGCCTCCCAAACTCAACTATAAATAGATGGCAGTTTTAGTCGTGGTTAGAGAGACCTATGTGAAGACCTCCAAGAGCTGAGATTTATGCCATATCAAGGTGTGATTACAAGGTACACATATGTGTCAGTAAGTCATTGTATTATACAAGAAATATACTTTCATTTTCATGATTATTTGAGTTCATATTTCCATGTTCTTGTGACGTGTACTACTCACTGCCATATCTCTCAGTTTTCTCAGTCAGATTGTAGAGATTGTTTCTCTGAGCTTGGTGCATCATTTTCAGTGATTTAACTTGGTAAAGTTAGCTCTATAAATCTAATATATGCGCACAAATTTTCATGTCATTTAGTTGTTGCAATCTTCAGTTATGTTCATTTGAAGTCAACAGGGTCTGTTCATCTTCACTTCTCTGTCAGGTACCCGATTTTTTCACTCACCTTGTCAGAGCCATTTCTCAGTGGTTACTTATCCAAATTCAGTGATTTAAAGCTTGTTGGATTTAGCTTACTGTCTAGTATAACCATACAAGTTTTCATAATTATTGGATTCCTACTTGTTGAGTTTTGTTCATTTTTATGCTCACTGGTCTCAAACTATACCAGCCCGTGAAAATCTGGATGATGTCATCACTTGTTAAAACTCATTCTCAGTGTGTGACATATTATTTTTGATGAGATTACCTCTTGAAAGTTAGCTATTTAAGTTAACTAGACTTCCCCAAGAGGAATTAAGCTAATTGCTGCTGTGCTCAGAGAATTATGCAAAACAGTGGACAGGTGTATGAACCAAAATAGCAAGTTTTTCACCTCTGAGCTAACTCCAACTTATCTGTTCTGATCTATCTTTTTGAGAGTGATCTTCCAAGGTACATAGGGTGTCTAATACATCCATTGGCAAGATAAAAGGGCCCACCATATACTCCTGGAGTTCAATTGGCTGGTGTAGATCAAGGATTTTGCAATACCTCTTCATCTTCAAGCACATACCTATCCATCTCTTCACAGTGGTATCAGAGCAAGGTTGGACAACATGGCAGATGGATTTCCTTCATCAATTGACAAATTGGACAGAGGTAACTAATCAGCTTGGTCATTAAGAATGGAAGCTTATCTTCAAGGTAGAAGTTTATATGGTTATGTGGCTGGAGATGAAGTTATGCCAAGTTTTAGGAACAAAAGTCAACCAACACAAGAAGAGCAAGAAAGATTGAGCACATGGTGCTCCAAGGATGCACTTGCAAGGTCTTATCTCCTCAACTCTATCTCAGATTTTTTGTTGCCTCACAGTAGAAGCTGTAATACATCTCAGGGAGTGTGGGATGCACTTGAAGCTTTCTTTTCTTCAAGTACTAAAGCTAGGAAGCATCAACTATGGCTAGATTTCACAACTCTCAAGCAGGCTCCCAAACAAAATGTGACTGATTTTGTCACAAAGCTCAAGGACATAGCGGATCAGTTGGGAAGCATTGGAGAGGTAATAGATGAAGAAAAAATTGTAAGGCAGGTCATCAATCGCTTGAAGGTATATGACAAGTGGGAAGCATTCACCACAGCTATGGATTTGTACATGGACATGCATGTACCTGATTTCAATACACTCATTGGACAACTACTTACTCAAGAGGCAAAGCTTATCAAAAATGGAGAAAGCTCTAAAGGTAATCAATCTTCAGCTTTATACACTGATAAAAGCAAGTCCAAAGATAACAAAGGAAAGGCAAAGAAAGTGGATGATGAAGCAGGTACATATCAAGCTAACTATGCAGGTAGAGGAAGACATGGAAGAGGTAGAGGAAGAGGAGGTAGACAAGGCAGGGGGAGATCCCAAGACTCCAACTCATGTTCTATTTGTGGATTAACTAATCATACAACTGAAAATTGCTTTAGGAATTCCAGGAATCAAAGAGGCAGAGGATACAATAGAGGAAGTTATGGCTACTCAAGAGGAAGGTTCAACAATTACAATGGGAATTACAACAACTACAATCATTCAAACTATCAAGGAGGCTACAAAGGAAGGAGAGACTACAATAACTATACAGAAGAATCAAACAAAGAGGATTCATTATTGATCATGAACATGGCTATGCCACAAGGTAAATCTGATGAGCATGTTTTCTACATAGATTCAGGTTGTTCAAATCATGTGGCAAGAAATGTGGAACTCCTATCAGATTTAGAAGATCCAAGGAATAAGCATGAGGTACAAATAGGAGATGATACAAAACATCCTATGGAGAAAATAGGCAATGTCAAAGCACCTGATGGAAACATCAACCTACGTAGTAAGGTACTCTATGTCCCTACCATTACAAAGAATTTGATAAGTGTTGGGCAGATAGTAGAGAAAGGGTTGCAAGTCAGGTTCACAAAGGCAGGAGCATTTGTTGAAGATCCAAGTCAAGGATTCAGAAAAATTGCAAAAGGTGAAAAGACAGGTAGATTGTTCACATTTGAATTACAGGACACTAGAAACATTGCTCTCTTTAATTATGGTAGTCAGACACTCACAAAATTGGAAGTATGGCACAAAAGGTTAGCACATATTGGTGAAAGGTCATTAAAGCAAATCTGCAGGGACCAAAGTGTACTTGGACTCCCTAATTTGTCAAAACAACATATGATTTATAAGTGTAGTGCATGTCAATTTGGAAAGTCTCACAGGTTACCATTCATGAAGAAAGGTTATATGCATGGAGATCTCTTGGAGTTGGTTCATACAGATGTATGGGGACCTAGCAAGGAAGCTTCAATATCTCGATCAAGGTATTATGTCTCCTTTATTGATGATTGCAGCAAATGGACTATCCTATTCTTTATGAAACACAAAGATGAAGTTTTTTCATGTTTCAAAAGATATTTGTCTCTTGTGTAGAATCAAATAGGTAAATCACTAAAAAGGTTAAGGTCACCACCAGTTCAATGGGAGGAGGTACTTCACTTTCTTTAGCCCATTTGTCTTCTTGAATCTCTCGTAGGAATTCTGGTGTGAATCGATTCATAGAAGATGATCTGTCTGGCTCCGTAGAGTTAGGCACATAGGCTTCAGGCACATAGGCTTCCTGGGCAAGAATGCTTACTCTTTCACTTGCCTTGTCCTTGTGTTGAGAGATGGGTTCCTTTTCTGATTGTGCAATCAGCTTCTCTATTCTTTCTAACAGTCCATCAAAGTGCAACTGTGTCTTCGCTGAACTAGCGATGTTAAATAGGCGACTGGCCTCAAACATGGTGTGAGCCAACTCCACCATCTTAACACAAATTTTGGTTCATTCTAGCTCTAGTTCTGCTCTAGGGTAACACTTTTCATGATCAGTTACGTTTGGCCCATCTTGGATTCTGGCCTGATATGCTTTAAGCATCATATTAAGGTCCTCGGGAGTGGGATCTGCTAGGACTAATCCTACTCTTGGGGGTGGTGGAATTGTGTGAGGTGGGTTGGAAGGTGGCGGGTCAGATGGAGATGGGAATGGTGGTGGTGGGGTATGCTCTCAGTTTCACTAGCCTCTGGGCTCTTTTCCTGGCCTACCCCTTGGTTTTGCTGCAATGCTTGAGCTCTAGTCCTTTTCTTGGTTATGCTCTCAGTTTCACTAGCCTCTGGGCTCTTTTCCTGGCCTACCCCTTGGTTTTGCTGCAATGCTTGAGCTCTAGTGACTACCTGTACAGGTGCAGTGGAAGTGACACTTCCTGTGGATTCCACCACTAACCCAATAACGTTGATAGGAGTGATTTTTGGCATATTGTTAGGATTCTTAGGGCAGTCTCGTAAGAGATGCTCCTTTCCACACTCTTGGCAAAAGCCCTGGATCGTCACTGTCTGGGATTGTGTAGGTGGAGGTAAGGGGCAATCACGAATGAGGTGATCTCCCTGACATCTGTAGCACGGTCCTCTAGGAAATGGGGGTCTTACCTGCCTCAGTTGAGGTCTAAGGTTGGGGTTTGCATACATGACGTTAGTGTAATCAGACTCCCAACTAGGTTCATTTGGCTCTTCACTATAGTAGGACTCCCCATGTTCAGGAGACTGCATGTAGTAGGCCTGGGGGCTATCAACATGTGTCGAATCAAAGCTATGGTCATTCGGGTCACTTTCAGAAAGCAACGGTGTTACAGGGACTATAGCTCTATTCAGGTTCTCTTCTGCCGCTGCATATTTTACTGGGATCACATTAGTAGGAGCAGGTGGTTGTTGTGCTAGCACAGGCTGGGGTCTCAGTTGGGCCTGATATTGCGGTTGGGAGGTTTGTTGAGTCCTAGCATACTGCTGTGGTGGATATTGGTTCTGATATCTTCCTTGTTGAGGGTATGTCTGAGGGTAGGTTTGCCTAACTGCTTGCTTGTTGTATGGGCAGTCTTGTGCTGTGTGATTTGTATATCTCCGTTCTATGGTGCAGTACTGGCTACTAGGATTTACTTGGGGTTGAGCCATAATGGGACATACATTCGCCATGTGGTCGCCACCACAAGTATAACATCTTTTCACAGGGGCAAACCTTGGGATTTGTTTGCTAGTGACACCTAATTTCTGAGCTACTTTCTCTGCAAGTTCCTCAATTGATGTGGATTGCGTGGAAGAGAGGCTAGAGGCGCTATCTGAATCTTTGTATATCTTGGAAAGCTCTAACTCCTCCCCTAGGTTGTCCTCGATGTCAATGCACATGCGTACACACTCTTCTATGGTCCTAGGGTCCTTCAAGTACACCTAAGATCTCAATTTGGTACTTAGCAATCCATCCAAGAATAACGCCACTTGCTTAGCTGGTGTGGGTAGTTCCGAAACAGGGCATCTTTCTAAGTATTGCCTAAATCTTCTTCCTGCGAGTCTCACGGTTTCTTGAGGGGTTTGCTTGAAGCTGTGAATCAGGTATTATGTCTTATGCCACTCTTAGAGAATTCAATAATGAAAGCCTCTAGGAGTTGGTCTATATTCCTGAACTACCTCTCGTTTAGTGGTTGAAACCATGTCAGGGCAGTGTTCCTAAGGGTTAGACCAAAGGCATTGTACTGTGTGAATAGATCCTCCACTTGTTCAGCTCTCAAGACTTGCCTAAACTCAGCCACATGATCGTATGGATCTCCAGTGCCATCGAAGTAGTTCTTCATGGACTTAACTAGCTGAGTCGGTCTCAGGGTTCTCGTGTGCTCTCTTGGTCTTGGCAAAGGGAAATCATCGGCATTTCTTCAATTTCCTGGGGCTCTAAGTATCTCAGGTTCCACCCTCTTTGTCTCCATTCTCGTTCTTTCTCTGCCCCCTGGGTTGACAAAGCTTACTTCTGGCCTATCTCTACTTCTGTCTCTTTGCGTTCCATGAGCTTGGGATGTTCCAGCTCCCGCGTGACCATAGGACACGTTCGATCTTGGTTGGGGGAAAACGAATTCACCCTTCCAAGTATAAGTCTATCATGTTCCGTAACCACAAAGATTCTCTCTGAGGCGTGATCTAGGTAGGTCACTCTGCCTGGGCTATCTGGATATTTAAACTCATAGATCATGATTGTTCCTATGTCATTTGGCCGCTCAGATTTATACCTCCAAAAGGCTTCGTCAGTCTCTCGGTTCAGAAGCAGATCTATACTCTTGTTGTCTTGGGGAACCCACTCAGGATTGAGGATTCTGGTAAGAACAGATTTGCCTCGGGGGGTTCTAGGTTCTACACCCATGTTTCCTTGCTCCAGGTGACCTAAATCCGCTTCTAAGATCACATTTCCGAATTCGTCTGTCCTATCTGGGTGACTGGTGACTACGTATATGGTTCCTTCTTTGTCCAAGTATGCTCCGTTTTCAAACTTGACAGCTGGATGTTCTAGTCCTATGGATTGGTCAGGGTTTTTAATCTGGACCACGGATCTTCCTAGACCGTCCTCATAGATGCTAGCACCTAATCAGTTGGTCCTAAGGTATTCCAACTTCGTTTTGTAAGGGCCTTCTACCCTGTGCAAGTATGGTACTCCTGAACTTCCCGTAGGTCGGTCCATGCCTTGAGACATCTCTGATTCACTGGTCTCAAAGCTAGGGTAATATGAGTGGTGGCTCAACTGCTGGGCCAAAGACCTAGCGGTGTGGTTGACTGTAAGGCTCTTGAGCCCAAGGAAAAAGTGATTATACGAGGCTTTATTTTGTTCAAATCCCTCGGAATCGGCCTACTTGGATTACCTAGAGCCCACAATTATCGCACAATGGATTCTTCCTATGTCTATGCACTAGCTCGTATGCTTCCCGGAAAATGCACCAAAATGTTGAGTCTCTAAACCCAAGGGAAAATGCCTTGCACACGCTTGTATTTTGCTAGTTTCCGAATATTCTAACACCTTTCCTCACTTGGAGTCCACGATTGCCCCGAATGTGTCCCTCCTTTTGGATCCCCAATAGGTAAGGTCTTTACTCTAAGAAAATGTGCAAATAATTACACCTTTACCTAATCATACTTGCTCAATTTCTCATGTCTTGGAAAGCTTCTCTTGCCCTCAAGCCACAAATGTGCAGGATTTGGCCCACTTTTTTTAGTTCCCCGATAAATCCAAATGTTTTTGGATGGTAATTTCATACTAATTTCAATCCCGAAGGTTCATCCAAGGATGCTCTAGTCTCGGGTTCCACTTTACCTAGATATGGGAAGGACTTTTGGTCTCTACGCAAAAGCATGGGCCCCTTTCCTTTTGCACTCTATTATTTGCACCGTCCTCTGTCTCTTTGACACTCATACATTCAAGGTCCTTTTTGCTCACTCATTCTCCCACACTTCTTTGCATGCTATTTCACACTTACCCTCAAGATCTCACACTCACATTCTCACATGGTTTTGTACATTCCCATACATGCAAGTGCATACATACAAATTTCTCTCCCTTATTCACACACACATCCTCACACACTCATACACCCACATGCACACATGCACACACAAACACACATTTGTTTTCTTCTTTTTCTTTGCTCCCCGCTACCCAATCCCGTTTTCTATTTTAAACCTAGTTGACAAGTTGCAACCACCTTAAATAAATTTGATGCAGATCACCACTCGAACAAAGTTATGAGCTATAGCTTCAAAATGAAACAGCACCACCTTAAGCACCTTGAAGTAACTGTTATAAGCTGATTATCTACCTAAAACAAATTTAGGTATATTCCGAGAACCACATGGATGGAGGCCAAGTTCCATTCTAGTAATAAAGTTAGCAACATGCACCTAAATCACTAGGCATGAAAATTCATTTCAACGATGCAGCATCAAAAAGCTAGAAGACATTCACCAGAGAAGGCTTTACAGCATTGATTTGAATCTGAGTGTGCAACTGGCATCATACAAAGAAAGTGAGATTGGACATACTTAATTTAGGTGGACCAGCTGCACAAGTATGGTCATCATTGCAAATTTCATCATGTCCTTGCATATTTGAATCAAAGCAGTTTCCATTCCATGTGGAGTCATTGAACACTTTTGGACGAGGACAATTCTCTCAGACTAGTCATGCCCTTCCATGAATCTGGTATCTGTCCTATCAAAAAAATTATTGTGCAGATACAATCGCTGCAATTTGGTTAATTTGGGTCCCCATTCTGATGGAAGATTTCCAATCAAGTTAGTGCCATGCAAATTCAGATATGTCAGATTAACCCATACGGCCCATTCAGGAGGCAAATTCTCTTCAAAATCGGACCCCCAAATTGATAGGATTTCCAGGTTGGTGAGCAAGCTTAGACCTTTCGGCAATGGAGATGTAAATCTATTACTTCCTCCCAGCCATACTTGTTTCAGGAACCTAAGGTTCGATATTCCCTTTGGGATCTTTCCAGTCAGGTTGTTTTGGTCAAGATGTCACAATCTTAGGCACTCTGCACTAACTCTCCCGCTCAAGAACCAAAGTAACAGGACCATCTGCAACAAAGCTTGACCGGATAGCACCCATTGTCTCAGCCCATGTTCTGTTCTCTGCATCAAAAATGTGATGATACGACGAGGAGCTCTGAGTCCAAACAAATCTACTTCAACATTTACTGCTGTTGTGGCAAGCAGCAAATCACCAACATTGACCCCACCACCATAGATGATCCTTCCATATTTACTCTCTCTGCTACTACTTTTACCTTTGAATAACTTGTTTACACGAGCAGCCCGATCAGCATTACCATTTGGGATGAGCTCAGCTCGATAATTGTGCTGAGTGCACCCAGTTTGCGTTTGACTGTGAAAGAATGCTCAGCCACGTTTCCAACAGGTCCAACGGCCACTTTGACCTGAGCGAGCCTTTCGTTAGATGGTGTAGCGGCGCATGAACATCTCCGGCCACGAGGGGCACTTGCAAAAGTGAAGATAACTCATCCAAATCCTCAACAGATGTGTGCGGATGAACCAAGCCTCCTACGTTTGAAAAGACACAGTAGCTCCCCACCAAGATATTACCAGCAATTGTTTGTCTAAATACCTCCACGTTCAGCACATCTGCTATAAGCTCCTCTGTTTCCTTGTCCAGATCTGTGTGAATTAATGCAACATAATCATTGCATGAAACACAATTTCCCAATGCAGACAAGCGTTCATCTATGCGTTGTCTTGCTCTTTTCATTCACAAAGGTCATTTCGATCCCTTTCATGTTAAAGTATCAATCAAAGGTGCTCGCATCTCCTGTACAACAGCAGTCGGCCGAGCCCCCCCCCCCCCCCCCCCCCCGTGTGTGCCGCCTTCCTTTCCTCAGTGTTGGTAGCTTCTCCTGTGACACAGAGAGAGAGAGAGCCGTCTTTGTTTTCCCTCCTCTACAGTAACAGTGGTTTCAAAGGAAGAGGATGATTCGATTGAAAGCACGCCATCTGATCCAACTTTGTCAATTGCATCAGCAATCAGTGTTCCAACATAGTCGTCATTCCCAGCAGATATATATGCGACAACTTTGATATCCTCTGAACCTTTGACAGGTCGAGCCTTTTTCTTTTACTCTTCCACAAGGGCAGCAACAGTCTTGTCAATGCCTTTTCCTCACTGCGATAGGATTGGCTCCTGATGTCACATTAAGAAGACCCAATTGACTCAGTTCCCTGGCCCGAACGGAGGCAGTTGTTGTGCCATCACCTGCTGAATCATTCGTCTTACTGGCTACCTCCCTAATCAAAGCATCCCCCGTCTCCTGATTGCCTCCTCTCAAAACGCGCCCCCCCTTCTTCCTTACTTCCACAGCGAAGGGAGACCCCCCTTTTTTTTCGATTGCTCCCGTACATTCCCTGTGTACACAGCGAAAAAAACAAAAAAACTTCCCTTCTCTCCAGCGTGTGCACTGTCGGTCTTCCATTGGCTGCCCAGACAAACACCCATGCCCCTTTTGTTCAGAGAGAGCAAATAGATAAAATCCCACCCACCAGAGCGAGCTCAATTGACTCCCCTCTTCAATGCCTTCCCCTTCCCTGCCAAAAACGGGCCAACAACCCTTTGCCTCTGCCAAAGGTGGCCGACTCCACAGGCCTGCAAAAAAGTGGGCCAAAACAGCTTCTTCCGCCATAACCACCAAAAATATAAAGAGCATGACCACGTGCGATAAGGCTATGAGCAAACCGACCACTATGCGAATCCTTTTCAAGGGCATCCAAAGATCTTTTACCCAAGGATACTATTCTGCAACAAGGAGGCACACAACACATGGCTTAGGAAGCAATGCATATACATTCGGGCAATCTCTTTCTGATGTATTTCTTCTCAGTGGGTTGTAGATACTAGTATGTATGCTTTGAATTTTCTGGTCCCAATAGAGAACCCTTCACTTCTCTCAAAATAGACCCCTCAGACCTCCTGCCATTGCTCTCCAAAACATGCAGCACCCCTTGTCCTCTTCCCTCTTACACAATAAACAACCCTTTCACCTCCTCGGTCCATCCAAGATAGCTGCCTTTGGTGGCTTCTCAGAGAAATTCCCCCCTGAAACAAAGCCGCTTCTAATTTCCTCTGTACGTCAGTATTTCCTATGTTCTTAGGAGGCTTGTCCATGCTCAATCCCTTTTCTCCACATCCCTGCAATCAATATCTCCACATGCTTCTCATCAATTATCAAATTCATGCTTCAAGTACCTGAAATCAAACAAATTCCCCTGCCAAATACAAACATATTAGTGCATAAAAACCAACCATTTTGTGGGCTAACATTGACACTAGCCTCTGAAGACCTAAGGCTTTGTCTATCTCTCCCTAGATGTCGCCCTGATCTAAGGTTCATAAGCCTGATTGAATAACCCAAATTTGCCCAAGTACAACCTCGTTGCAGAGTCCTTTTGTATCAGTTACTTGATTCTTTTTAGTTGATTACCGTGTTAACATTCTTGTCTGATATCACGTCGTGAGGTATATCTGAGTGTAATTTCGCACTTAAAGTTGATCGTTCCGCGTTAAGTTCTTTTCCTTTAAAGTTCTCGACAGTACAAAGATTATGTCCTCAACTTGAATTTGAAAGTTTAGGCATTCTTCAACTTGATAATTGCCTATCGCCACCTTGACTTACTCCTACCTCTGGTCGTTCTTAGCCTAAGCTAGGAATTGACGAAGGGGAGTTGAGAATATGCCGACCTTCCGTGCTGATCCTTGCTCTTTAGTGCTTGAGAAGTTGATTCTCAAGCTTACACAAACCCTTGCTTGGATGCTCTCAATTGCTTCTCAATAGACCTGCATCAGTTCCAAGATTAGCTCCAGACTTAACTTCAAATGACAGACTAGACCATTTTCATGCATGTAACTTACAGACCAAATTATCCCTTGCCGTTATGAAAAACCTTCCCAAGGATCCCTCAGTTTTCCTACTTTGGGTATGGTTAACTTCAAAAAACCCTATCTAGTAATCCTGATCTTAATTTTCACATAACCAGTGGAAGTTTGGGTTGTACTTCCCACGAGCTTTCCGACAAGACAAGAATCACAGCAATTGGATTTCGTATGAGGAAGTTATGTCAGTTCAGGCTTCAGGGATTAAAACAGGGTTCAAAACAGTTTAATCAAGCAGGCAGAAATTCTTGAATTACTTGGGTTGCGGCCTCAGCATGCAATGCTAACCCCGAGTGTTTGTCCCACCAATTGACCAAATTAGCCCCCTATTCTTTACCCTAGAAAATTGGCCAAATTTGCCCTTCTAACGCGTTCGCAAGTTTTGTCAGTCGCGATTGACAGGTCAATCGTGATTGATGTGTCGATCGCGATTGACAGGTCTGTCGTGGCTGTCAGTCGCGATTGATGAGTCAATCGCAATTGACATGTGGCTCGAAAAGTCAATCAATCGTGGTCAAAGGGTCGTTGACTCTGTCAGTCGCGATTGATGGGTCGATCGCGATTGACAGGTCGGTCGCGAGGGTCTGTCCGTCGTGGTCAAACAATCGTTGACCGTGTCGGTCGCGATTGACAGAGCCGTCGTGGGCTGTCAATCGCGATTGATGGGTCGATCGCGATTGATGACTCGATCGCGATTGACACGTGTCACGCGTATGATCTGTCCGTCGTGGTCAATCGGTCGTTGACTCTGTCGGTCGCGATTGACAGAGCTGTCGTGGGCTGTCAGTCGCGATTGATGAGTCGATCGCGATTGATGAGTCGATCGCGATTGATGACTCGATCGCGATTGACAGGTCTATCCGTCGTGGTTTGTTGATCGCGATTGACAGAGCGATCGCGATTGACAGAAATCTGATGAATTTCAAAAATCTAAACACAGTTTTGGGAAGCTCTAGGCCTGTAGATCATGGTTTTGTACTTTGTTTGGCAAATGGAGCATTTTTTCTATCGGTCGCGATTGACAGAGACCGGCGACACAGAGATAGTTACCACCATTGCCGTACCTGCGCGGAGTGCTGGAGAAGATGATGCAGCATGTACCTGCAAGGCAGCTCAAGAAACATGCAAAAATAGCACACACAATATCGCTCTCTCGCTCTCTCTCACAAGTGAAATGAGGGAAGTGAAAGGGGGAAGGAGATATAGTCAAAAACTGAAATTTTTGCGATGATGGAGATGGAGGTCGGATATGGTGATGATGATGATGGTGATGATGGTGGTGAGGTAAGAAAAAGAAAATAAGAAGAGTGAAGAAATTACCTACAATGCCAACAAATCTACGTCTTACCATCACACGCTCGTCCTCAAAGCTCGATCCCCGACAACGGCGCCAAAATTTGGTGTAGCTCAGTGATGAGTAGCACCTCCTTTAATGTCAATCCGGGAAGACATGAGGATGGTATGAAGACCTCGAGCAAGTGAAGGCACAAATGCGTGAGTGAGAAGCACACAACCATGCACACACATACACACACACGCGCACACAAGGCAAGACAAAGAGTGAGAAGCAATGGAGTTCTTAGCTTACTTTCAAAAAGCTCTTACAAGTTCATTTCAATTACAATCTAACCTCAAAAATGAGCTCTCTAGCTCCTTTTATAGTTTTTGACTAGCTTTGGCCCTGTCCAGACCTAGTGTCCGGCCTAGTTAAAAATTAGGTTCCAGGGCTTATTTGAGGGCTCAAACGAGATCTAAAAAATACGAAATTAGCAGGTAGATACTTCTAAATCTCCTCAAGCTCAAGGACTCCTTGGCTTGCACAAAATGGAGCTACAAAAATACAAAATGGTATTTACAATGGTGTTTAGTGATTAAAATCACTATTAGTGTAGGGATTTTCTCTGTTGATTTGTCATACACATCTTTGAGCTCTCTACTTGCTCCTTCTCCTTGTGTGCTCAACTCCTTGATGTCTGAAAAATTTTGATGGCCTACTTGCCGGATCTTCGTTGGCTACTGTGTTTGCTTCTGCTATCTCTTCGTTCCGACCCTCTTTGTCTTGTGGCTCCTTCGGTTCCCTGACTGCTGCCAACAACCACCTATTCGACATTGACTCAGGATGCTCAAATCATGTGGCTGGCAATGTAGCTCTACTCTCTGACCTTGAAGAACCATAAGGTAAGCATCAAGTACAAACAAGTGATGACACCAAGCACTCAGTAGTTAAAGTTGGAAATGTTAAGACTTGTGATGGAAATCAAAACTTGTTGAGTAGGGTACTCTATGTACCAACCATTACAAAAAACTTGATGAGTGTTGGACATATTGTGGAAAAAGGCTTGCAGGTCAGATTCAACCAATTTGGAGCATTTGTGGAGGATCCAAGGCATGGGTTTAAGAGAATAGCTAAAGGTGAAAAATCAGGTAGACTTTTTACTTTTGAGCTAGAAAATACAAAGAATATTGCACTATACAGTTACAAAGAGCAAACACTTTCAGAGCTTGAGATTTGGCATAAAAGATTAGGGCATGTAGGAGAAAGAACCTTGAAACAGATATGCAGGGATCAATGTGTAGTTGGAATACCCAATGTTTCCAAACAACACATGATATATAAATGTAGTGCTTGTCAGTTTGGAAAGTCTCACAGGTTACCCTTCTCAAGGAAAGGATACATGCATGAGGACTACTTAGAGCTTGTCCATACAGATGTATGGGGACCAAGCAAAGACCCCTCAATCTCAGGATCAAGGTACTATGTATCTTTTATTGATGATTATAGCAGATGGACTATATTGTACTTTATGAAGCACAAAGATGAAGTGTTCAATTGTTTTAAAAAGTATCTTGCACTTGTTGAGAATTAGATAGGGAAGAATCTAAAGAGGCTAAGGTCATCAACTACTAACTCAACTACTATAAAAGTGATCATCAAAAAGTCGCGGGTAAGACTCATCAATCCCGACCTTCTCATTACCATTTCTGAGTGTGTGTGTGTGTGTGTGTGTGAGGCATACACTCTAGTCCACACCTATCTACACCATTAGGCAATGATCTTCATGCCTATGGCATTGTATACAAGTGTTCATTAATACATATATCTACATTGTTCATTTTTGAGTTCTCTGCCATAGTCTCTGAAAGTCTGTCAACTTGTGGAGATCATATCTCACTCATTTCTTCACCAAATTCAAAGATCTATAGCTTTCTGGAACCAGCTCAAAGTCATCTACAATCTATCCAAATTTTAAGGATTTCTATTCAGCCATTTTAGAGAAAAGATCGTCGAAGTGATTACTAGTCGAAGTCTGCAACAGTCCTAAAATATCGGGGGGTAAAGGTTTACTTGCTAAGTTGATTTCTCTGAGCATAGTTAATCTTTTTAAGTGATATCACTTGGGATAGTTAGCTTGATAAGCTAATTAGATACCCCTTAAAGGAATTTTTTCAATTCCTACTGTGCTGGTCATACTGAGCAAACGATACAGCAGGTGTAGTGACAAGAATAGAAAGTTTTCTTGAAGACTTGAAGTTCAAAGTTATTTGTTTTGATTCATTTGTTTCATACATCATTTCCAAAGTACATAGGCCATTTTATGGTGTCATTGGAAAGCTAAGAAGGTTCAGTTATCAACTCTGAAGCATCAAAGGGCTGGTACAAAGCAAGATTTGGCAGTACCTACTCATACTCTTGGAGTGTCCATCCATCATTCCCAACATTGATGCCATTGATCACTTGTCTCACTATTTGCTCCTCTTCAATCTCTCCTCCTATGCTTGCCAATTGGTCAGCTACATCTTTGACATTGGTCACATACTCTGACACACTTTGCTTGGATTGCTTCCTTTGAGTAGTGAACTCAATCCACAATTGATTCTTTCTTGCTCTTATATTAGAAGAAAAGTATGAAGACAATGTATCCCAAGTCTCTTGGGATGCTTTACAATTCCTAATGTGTGGAAGGAGGAAGTCAGAGATAGATTTAAGTAAGTATGACCTTGCTAATGCATCTTTGGCACACCATGAGTTGAGTCTTTCAAGCTCCTCTCTCGTAGGTTGTCCTTTGCTTCTGAAAATGGGCATCTCCTCATCTCTTGATATGTATCCATAGAGACTCCTTCCTTGCAAGTATGTCTTCATTCTCGAGGACCATGTTTGGTAACTTTTTCTTTCCAATTTATCAATAAAATAAGGGAAACCGTCTCCCATTTTACCTCAATTTTCTCTGATACCACTCTTGGGAAAGATGGATGGACACCTCAAGAAATGAGTTGGTATTGGTAATCCCTACTTTGTACCAGCTCTATTTTACTTCAAAGTTGAGTTGTAGGCCTCTTCAGCTTTCCAATGACACTAAATAAGTGCCTATGTGCTTTGGAGATGGTGTTTCAAACAATTTGATCAAAATAGATAAGTTGGCAACTAGCTGGGAACCAAAAAGTTGTTATTTTGGTCTTGACACCTGCTGGATGTTATGCTTAGTACTCATAGTACAGTAGTAGTTAGAAACATTCCTTCTGAGAGTATCTAATTAGCTTAGAGAGCTAATGTTTCCAAGTGGAATCACTTAAAATGATAGACTATACTCTAAGAAATGACTTTAACAAGTAGAAGCTTACCCCCGATATTTTAGGAACTTTGTAGATAATGACCAGTGACCACTTTGAGATGTGTTTCTCCTAGTTGGATGAATGAAATTTCTTCAAAACTTTGCTAGCTTGTAGTAGACTTTGAGATTGTTCCAACAAGCTATAGATAATTGAAAATGGATAACAAATCACTAAGATATGAGCATCACAAGTTCACTATTGTAAGCGACAATGACAGAGATGAAGACAGATATAATCAACAATGTAATGTATTATGTAACAATTGTATACATGATCATTGGCATGAATATGATGCGTAATGATGGTGATAGGGGTGGGCTATAGTGTCAGCCTCTCAACTACATCAAATGATCAACGATATGCTCAGAAAAATGGGGGCATATGACCACGAGATTACAATCCCTTTTTATAGATGCTTTGCCTCCAAGTTTGAATTCAAATTCGAACTTTGCTTTACCTAAAAGTTCTCCTCCAAGTTAGAATTCATTCCACCAAAATGATTCATAGCTTTATCTCTCCTAACTCCACAAGTTTAGTGGCTTTACAAGATTCCTCCAAGCCATCAAGACTTTTACAAAAGTTTAGTGGTGAAAAAGATAAGCAATGGTTCATGTGGTTCTTCAACAATTTGCACATAGTTTCTTTAATGCCTAACCAAGTGTGAAGGCTTGGCATTTACACCAACAGCACGTAGGAGGCTCGAACATGTCTATTACAAACCTCAAGTAGTGTACAAAGCAATGAGGATGTAGTCTAGATCAGTGACAACTGGTGAAAACATTGAAGATAGGGATAGTGAACTTGATGATGAAAATAGGAAAATGACAAAGTTTTCATCTGATATAAAAGCGCCCCCCTACATTTGTGTTAGTTTTGGAAATAGTGCCTTGCCAACCATGAAAGATCATGTGCTCAAAATGCTTAAAGGAAAAATGCAGGAGGAAGGCCCTCAATTTTCATCTCATCAAAACGATCGATGCTCCGTGCTTTTGTAGGCGCACCACACTTGCTATATATTGACACCAAGGCATTCCCTAGCACAACATTCTAGTGCTCCTTTTCCACACAATACACATTTCCTTTTCAAGTATCTCCAATCAAGCATACATTTCCCACAACGAGGCCATGTTAGTGCAAAAAAATTAACACTGAATATAGTTAACATACTCCCCCTTTTTGCTTGAAAAGTCATCCTCGACAAGCCTCTACACAATCCCGATCACCTTGCATTTTCCTATCACTTCATTCAAATGGTTATCTCACATAACATGTCATAATCCAATCATCCAAATCATACCATCAAGTCGAATTGCACACACACATGTTCCAAGCTATGTATCCATACCTGGTTCTCGTGTACAAAAGTTCTTTTCCAATTTTCAACTCATCTTGGTATCCACATCATTGCTTGTATCCATATGTGCATACTCGAGCTCTCAACTCATGCATACTTGTCACAGTCCAACTGATCACTACATATACATATACATATACATATACATATACATATACATATACATATACATATACATATACATATACATATACATATACATATACATATACATATACATATACATATACATATACATATACATATACATATACATATACATATACATATACATATACATATACATATACATATACATATACAAATACAAATACATATACAGATACACATACATATAGATATATAGATACACATACATATAGATGTATAGATACACATACATATACATATACATATACATATACATATACATATACATATACATATACGTATACATATACATATACATATACATATGCATATACATATACATATACATATACATATACGTATACGTATACATATACGTATACAGATACGTATACATATACATATACGTATACAAATACGTATACATATACATATACATATACATATACATATACATATACATATACATATACATATACATATACATATACATGTACATATACATGTACATATACATATACATATACCTATACATATACCTATACATATACCTATACATATACCTATACATATACCTATGCATATACATATACATATACATATACATATACATATACATATACATATGCATATACATATACATATACATATACATATACATATACATATACATATACATATACATATACATGTACATATACATATACATATACATATACATATACATATGTTGATTCAAATGCTTCAAATCAGATGACCAATCATGCTGAATGGTTTAGTATAAATTGTCTGTGGAGGACGAGAATGTAAAACATCTTGCTGATGTGCTACATGTTCCAAATATAGCAAAGAATCTCCTTTGTATTGGACAAATGGTTGACCAAGGATTACAAGTTAGATTGAATGATGATGGGTTATATGTAGAAGAGTACAAGCAGGGTGGACATTTGATTGCCAAAGGAAACAAAGTGGGTAGGATGTTCACCTTAAATGTGAAAATTCATGAAATGAATGCAGCCATGTTTGCAAAAAGTGTAGGAGTTATTGTTGATATAGAGATTTTGCACAAATGAATTGGACATGCAAATTTGTAGAGGCCAAAATTGATGCAGCCCAAGGAGATTGTCAATGGATTACCAAATTTCAAAGTTATAAAAATGCAAAAGGTATGTGTAGCATGTCAATTTTGGTAAACAATCAAGAGCATCATTTTCGCATGACAAGCATGTTAGTGAGAATGTACTAGAAATAGTACATACAGATGTTTGGGGTCCTACAAAGAACACATCTATGGGTGGTTGCAATTCTTATGTTCCTTTCATTGATGAACATACACGAAAAGTATGGGTATATTTCATGAAAGAGAAGAGTGAGGTGTTCACTCACTTCTAGAATTTTAAGGCTATGGTGGAAAAGTGGACAGGAAAGTATATTCAGATATTAAGGTATGATGGAGGAGGTGAATACATGTCAAATGAATTCAATAACTTTCTTAAAAGTCATAGAATTCGACGTCAGCTTTCATGCAAGTACACACCACAATAGAATGGTGTTGCTAAATGCAAAAATAGAAATATTGCAAAAATAGCAAGAGCTTGATGGTTGAGAAGAATATGCCTCATTGTTATTGCGAAGAAGTTGTGCATATTGTTGTATACATTATGAATAGAACTTCGACGGCTGCTATACATCAAGTTACACATGAAGAGAAGTTTACAGATAAAAAGCCAAACTCATCACATTGAAAGCATTTGGTTGTATTGTATATATACATGTTCCAATGAGTTGAAGAAAAATCTTGATCCAAAAGCAGAAAATGTATCTTCATTGGATACTCCCTTGAGCAAAAGGGGTATAAATGTTATAAACCACTTGTTGATATATTTAGGTAGTGATGTGTGTGAACACACTAGGACCATCACGGCACTTTTTTTGCTCTTTAGGAGGTTTTTTCCCCTGGCTTGTATATACGCCTATTGCCCTATCAGGCTACTCATCTTTGTACATTCTAGTGGTAATACATTCAATATTGTGTGTTGTGCTTCAAGCTTCTTCTTCTTCCTTCTGTTGTTTGCGTGCTTCTGCAGACGTCGAACTCCAACAATTGGTATCAGAGTAGGTCATCATTTCATCTAGGGCATCGTGGAGACCTCTCTAGTTGTATTCTCAGGATCGCATGAATTTTGGTGAGCATACAAAAAATGTCCCATCACACCTACAACTGTTACAACTGCAGGTACTGAAGCTGATGATATTCTACATATTCCTATTCATGCTGCAATTTCTGCTGCACCTACTATAGAGCAAATTCGTTGGGATGGCAGAGATGCCTAGGCACATGCATTGATAGCTTTCTCTGTCAAACATGCCATTATTCCTCACACTCGCTCTTGCAGAATAGCTAAGGATGCTTGGGATACACTTACCACATTGTACCAAGTTAGGAATGAGGCTTGTGTTGCTTACCTCCAAAAATAGTTGGAGAGTGAGCATATGAATGAAGGCGATTCTATGGACAATTTTCTAACAAAGATCAAAGACTTGAAGGAACAGTTGATTTCTGTTGATGAGGTTATACCACATAGCTCACTTGTGCAGACCGTTCTGAATGTTCTTCCTGATTCATATCAGAGTTTTGCTTCTACTCTTCGATTGATGATGAAAGGCAATCCAAATGCCTTGTCATTTGAGGAGTCAGTCTTTGTTTTCTTGCAGGAAGATCAGTCAAGGCAGAACATGTCCATTATGTGTGTTGCAGATCAAGCTTTCTTGGCTAGTCAAAAGGGCAAAGGAAAATGGAGCTCTTCAACTAGTAAGCAAAAATCTGCTAATTCTGCACAATCGAAGAGGGAAGACAAAGATGAAAAGAAATCAGAAACACAGAAATTGTTTTGCAAGTACTATAAAGGAAATGATCATATCATAAAGAAATATCCAAAACTGGCTACTAAAGAGGCAAAGAAGAAAAAGGCTTGAATGGTTGTTGCAGAGGCCTCTACACCAAAAACAGAGTCTGCTAATCTTGTGTAGGAAGAAGAATGGGCATTTACTATTGTTTGCAGTTTTGAACCATCTTCTCATGAGCAGTACAGTAGACTCAGATGTTGGGTACTTTGATAGTGGGGCGACCAAACATATTACCTCGCAGCGTAGTTTCTTCTCTTCACTCGAACTTGCCCCTATAGAGAATAGTGTCGCATGCACCAACAACTCCTCTTTTCCTATCATGGGAGTTGGTAAGATCATTCTGACTATTGCTGATGGTAGTTCTTTCACTTTGTAAGATGCTTTATTTGTGCCAGGGATCAAGAAGAATCTGTTATCAGTTTCTGCATTATCCAAGATTGGCTTGGTTGTGAAATTTGTTGATGATAGATGTACAATTCATGATCTGTCAAATGGCGATGTTATTATGGCTTCTGTCATTTTATGTCATGGGATGTATAAGCTCATAGACTATGAAAAATCAATGAATGATTTGGCATGTGCAATACATTATTCTCAGGCTATGTCAGATGCAAAGCTTTCGCATGCACGCTTTGGTCATCTGAATTCCGCTAGTTTTCTACGCCTGTAGAAATCTGAAATGGTGTCCTCTTTGCCCAAACTTGAGGCACCTAGAAAACATGTTTGTGAAGGCAATATTTTGGGCAAACTGCAGCGTTCCTCCTTTCCAAAAGATGGTTCAGTTTGGGCTACTCAAAAATTGTAGCTTGTACATAGTGATGTATGTGATCCTTTGCATCTAGACACCTTCTATTGGAAATTATCTTTACTTCGTGACTTTCATCGATGATTTTTCTAGGCATGCATCGGTATATCCATTGAGGGCAAAGTCCGAAGTGTTCATGTGCTTCAGACAGTTTTTGGTTTTGGCCGAAAATCTATCAGCATGTAAAATGGGCACCCTCCGTTCTGATCGAGGGGGGGAATATATGTCTTCTTATTTTAATGCATTTTTGGCTAAACATGGGATAAAACACCATTTTACAGTGTCGTATACACCTCAATAGAATGGAGTTGCTGAACGAAAGAATAGTTCACTCATGGAGATGGCGAGGTGTATGGTCAAGCGTCAGGCTTTACCACATAGTTTCTGGCTTGAGGCTGTCATGTGTGCAACATATGTAATTAACAGGTGTCCCACTAAAGCACTACAGTCTATCACTCCATATGAGGCTTGGCATGATCGCAAGCCATCCGTTGCTCATCTACGTGTTTTTGGTTGTTTGGCATATGCATTAGTCCCTGAACAATATCGCAGAAAATTGGTTGATAAAGTAGTAAAATGTATTTTTGTTGGGTACAGTTCTGAAAGTAAAGGCTATCATATGTATCATCCATAGTCTAAACGCATTCTAGTTAGCCATGATGTTGTTTTTATGGAAGATGTTATTCATCCATTGCTTTCATGTACTAAGGAGATCTATTAGCTCCAAAGACATGTATGATACTTTGTTGCCTCTTTTTACAGGTGGACAGTCTAGTGCTGGGCCTAATGAGGCAACTTCTTAACCTTTGCAGGTTTCATGTGATGATGCATATCATCCCATTTTTTATGCAGATTTACATGATGCACTTGTTGATGAGAGAGCTGATATTGAGGAGGCAAAAACTATGCCAAAATGGCTAGTGCAGACTTTGCATGATAGCAAATTAGATGCACCTCTGACATATCATACTCGATCAGGCTCTCATAGTGCCTCTTTTGCATCAGATTGCTATGCTATGGCTGCATCTAAAGTTTACCTCCCATGAAGGCTACTGGTCATATCCACAACATTGGGATGACTGGTATCATTGCTTCTCCTATCTATGCTCCACATATTCCTGTTGGCAAGCCATCTTGATTCCTAGTTGTACATGATGATGCACTGCTTGACATATTCTCTCTTTTGTTGTTGAAACCTCTACAACCTCTGTGATTTTTCTTCTGCACCACTCAAAGTCTCTTGAGCTCTCATAACATGTAAGAAAAATAACAACATAGTGAAACAGACCACTAGACAGAGTTTAACGAAAAAAAGATAGATGCAGATTGAGAGATAGAGAACTCAAATTCTAAGATTTTCGAGAGTAATGCAATTAAAACAATGGTGATATCCACCTATGTGCTCCCAATGTGGAGCATTGATGGGGATCTAGATAGACTCTAGATGAAGGGCTTACGAGTGCACAATTCTAAAAGCTCAACCTAATCCATGCTTATATAGCTTTCACAAGGGGAGTTGGTACAGATAAATGTAGTCGAGAGATACAAAATAGTTGACAAAATGTACAATCGAACAATATTTCCATGACCAAAAGTCCTACCATCTTGACCCTATGTGCTGGGGGATAGGCCCCCCGGAACCTGGATAAGAGGGCAAGCCCCCTTCTGCACTCCCTCCATTAAGGTTATATGGGGAAACCATATGGCACCACAAGGCCTTTATTTTCACCTTGAATGTCAACCCAATGGCCCGAAAGTCTACGCCCTACCTAACCTAATGGCTAGGCTCACAAAGATCATCTATTATGATCAACGGTTACACATAGACCTCATCCAACTTTTGAGGATTTATTAGATGGGGCAAAAAGCTATTTATTCCGACGCCTACAAAGGCTAGGATTGAAATTTGGATTTGAAAACAATTATATTAATAACCTATTCTCCAAGATAGGTCTTTGCATTTCCAAAACAAATTCTGATGAGGCGGAGATGTCATATCCGAAAGAAGGTTCCACAATGGGTGGAGCATTGAGCATATGGAATAGAGTGTGTGGCTCATATGCCTTTTGAATGATCTGGGTCTTCCTTAGTGTTTTGCCACCACCATCACTACTGAGAGTCATAGAATATTGGTAGTCTCAAGGAAACTTGTGTTCCATGCTCACACAAAGAACACTAAGATTCGCTATCATTTATTTTAGGGAGAGACTCTTTGTTGGAGATATGATTTTGGCTTATGTGCCCAGAAAGAGATAATGTTGGAGACCTTTTCACAAAGTATCTATGCATGGAGAAGTTAAAAGCTTTTTTGGAAATATTTGGGCTTATTTTATTTGGTCTTACTTTGTTTTGTGGATTGATTTCGGTGCATATAGCTTGGCACTTCCTTATACATGAACAACATCTCCTTTTTTACCACACCATTCCTAGGGGGGATTCGTATTATATTTTGGTAGTGATGTGTGCGAAGAGATTTAGAACTATTGGGACACATTTTTCCCTCTTTAGGATTTTTTCTACTCGATTTGTACATGTACATATAACCCTAACAGACTACTTATGTTTTGTGCATTCACTTAGTAATGCACTTACTATTGAGATCGAAACTTCTTCTTCTTCTTCTTCTTCTTCTTTCGTGCGTTATTTGTGTGTTATTTCCAACAATTAGCAATATTTGAAGCATTATAGCATTATTTGACTTGTAGGGGAAATATCTCATGCGCAAGAAAGAAAATTATTGGCCATAAATTATGAAATAAACCCCCACCTAGATTCTATGGAAGATCAAAATGAGTCCTTTGTATCTTACTCAGGGGAGTGCAATTTCTCATGTTTGATGCCATACTTTGCATCTCATATGAGGCCACTGTATAGATCCATTATGCATATGGATTCTTTGGAACGAGGTCCTAGTTTGTCTTATGTGCAGAGGTTTTACCTTTGATCCAATTGTCATCAAGAGAGGGAGAGATATTGGATGAATTATACCCCACTGATCATAATTGTGCTTTGTCATTAAAAGAGAGGTTTTGCCTTTAATTCTTTGTGGGAGAGATATAAAGAGAGGGATAGATATCGAATGGATCCAATTGTCATGTAAATGGGGTCTTGTATTCACTTGAGATTCTGACAATGTGGGGGGATTCATTGTCCATCTCAATAGAGGTTCACACTAAGGTATCAACCCACCCCAATAGAGGTATCAACCCTTGTCTAGCTAGAAGAGAAGATAAGTCTCAAGCTGCTCAAACAAAGAATCCCTTAGTCCCATGGGACCTAAGGAACAATGGTGCTTCCAAATTATTTCAAAGAGATTTGTACATATGAATGTCAAAATTTTGGTTGATAGATAACAACAATCATACTTAACCCCCTCCTTCAGTTTCATGTCCTTGCATGGTGCCTTGATCTGATTTGCAGTGCCTCTCAACCTTTAACTCCATAAAAGCTTTCCAAAAGTCACTTTGAGTTTCAGCTTAAGCCTCTATCCCCTCTGCATCATTTGGCCCAAAAATCTGATGTGAGAACAACAAAAGAGTGCCTCCCTAGTATCAAAATTCATAAGCTCTATTGTTTTCAATAGTGACTACCCTATTTGATTCATGTAAGGTGCAATTCAACTCTCTTCCTTTCTGGTGTTCGTGTGGCAATGCAAATGAAACTTAACTTCTCCTTCCTAGTTGTACCCACTCCCCTTATCCTTTGAGCTATAAAACCTCTGAGAAGTACCCCTCTACACACCTCCCATTATTTTTTTCTACCCAAGTACCATGTTAAGCAACTCATAGACCACTCATCCACATCAACTTTCTGCTTTCAGCTTATTGTGTGTCGTTCATTTCACAAAGAAACATTTTCACAATGCTCTCTACACCTTTCTTTACGTTTTTCATCACAACTCTAAGACTCCCCTTATAGTGTAGAGTGTCATCTAATAACCTCCCCTTTGCATATGCTATGAGCATTCGGCACAAGAGCTATCTTTTAGGCTAACAATGGTTCCCCTCTCATGCCTCTGCTCACTTGCTACGAAAGTACACTTCCCAACACTAGGTGGATGCAGATGTATAAGCAAAGTAAAAAAAGTTCTATTTTTGCAACCTTGCTCCTAATGAGAAGGCAATTTCTTAATTTCTTAGAAAAATTTACATCTCATGCACACATCAGGGCATTGATTGTTTCCTATATTACTCTACCTTTTTTAGACAGATTAAAGGTGTTGGAGTTAGACGTCTGCGGAAGCACGCGAACAGCACAAGGAAGAAGAAGAAGCTTGGAGCACAACACACAAGACTGAATGTATTACTAGAGAATGTACAAAGATAAGTAGCCCATTAGGGCAATAGGCGTATATACAAGCTGGGGGAAAAAAACCTCCTAAAGAGGGAAAAAAGTGCCCCGGCGGTCCTAGAGTGTTCACACACATCACTACCTAAATATATCAACAAATCCCCCCTGGGAGTGATGCGGTGAACAAGGAGCTGGCACTCATGTATAAGGAAGTGCCGAGCTATGTGGAAATCACTCCACAAAAGGAAGTAAGCCCAAAGCTTTGCGGAAAGCTTCAAACTTCTCCCTAGGCAGAGCCTTCGTGAAAAGGTCTGCAATGTTCTCCTGCGTGGGCACATATGCCAAGCTGATCTCCCCAGCAGAGAACCTCTCCCTGACATAGTGATAATGCACCTCAATGTGCTTAGTGCGAGCATGGAACACAGGGTTCCTCGCAACTGCCAATGCGCTCTGACTGTCAGTGAAGATGGTGGTGGTAGAAGACTGGCCAACACCCAAATCAGCCATAAGGCGTCTGAGCCACACACACTCAACAGTCGCTGTGAAAGCTACCCTATACTCAGCCTCACAACTGGAAGTGGCCACAGTAGGCTGCTTCTTGCTCAACCAAGATATACATGAGCTACCAAGCATGAAGCAAAAACCACTGGTGGACACACGAGTGTCATAGCAACCAGCCCAATCTGAGTCAGAAAAAGCATGCAAATCTGGCGGTAGTGATCCCCCCTTGGGATAAAACAACCCAAGTAGCCGAGTACCACTCAAGTAGCGAAAGATGCGCTTAACCGCTTTCCAATGCGTGACTCATGGGCAATGCATAAACCTGCTCATCTGTGAGACAGCAAACTGAATATCTGGCCGAGTAATGCATAAGTAAATCAGGCATCCAACAGCCTGCTGATAGAGAACAGCATCAAATGCATCTCCAGCATCATGAAGACTCAATCGTGAACCTGTCTCCATAGGAGTGGCAATAGGCTTACAGTCTTCAAGGCCAAAACGCTGCAATAATGTGTCAATATATTTCGTTTGACACAAAGCCATTCCACCATCAACTTGCATAAACTGAATGCCCAAATAGTGATGCAAATGCCCCAAATCAGACATCTCAAATGAGGCATGCAAATCAGCCTTGAAATCAGCAATATGCTTCTCAAGAGGACCAGTGAGCAACATGTCGTCTACATAGACAACAATGATCAGAAGCACATCATTAGCACGCTTAACATATAAGGTGCTTTCAGTTGGACTGTTCTCAAAACCATGTGCAATCAGATAGGCATGTATTTTCTCATACCAAGCACGTGGTGCTTGCTTTAAACCATATAACGCCTTCTTTAACCTGCACACCTGGTTTTCATGCCCTTTCTGCACAAAGCCACGGGGCTGAAAAACATACACTTCTTCATGCAAGTCACCATTCAGAAATGTTGTTTTAATGTCCAACTGATGTACATTCCAACCATGATGGGCTGCAAGTGCACAAATGCTCCGAACAGTAGTCATACGGCATGTAGGTGCAAAGGTCTCATCAAAATCAATGCCTCTTTCCTACGCATAACCCTTTGCAACAAGCCTAGCCTTATACCTGTCAACTGTACCATCAGGTTTACGCTTCAGCTTGTATACCCACTTAGTGCCAATGGCCTTCTTGCCAGGAGGCAAGTCACATAAAGACCATGTACCATTCTTCATTATAGCATCATATTCAGATTGCATAGCAGCCATCCAATTTTCTGAATTTTGTGCTTCATCAAAAGAAACAGGCTCATTCTCATCACAGAGACTAGATGCAGCCATAGCATAGCAATCTGATGCAAAGGAGGTACTATGAGAGCCTGAACGAGTACGATATGACAAAGGTGCATCTAATTTGCTGTCACGCAAAGTCTGCACCAGCCATTTTGGCATAGTTTTTGCCTGTTCAATATCAGCTCTCTCATCAACAAGTGCATCATGTAAATCTGCATCAGAAATGGAATGATCTGCATCATCATATGAAACCTGCAAAGGCTGAGAAGTTGCCTCATTAGGACCAGCGCTAGCCTGTCCACCTGTAAAAAGAGGCATCAAAGTATCATACATGTCTTTGGAGCTAACAGATGTCTCCTTAGTACATGAAAGCAATGGCTGAATAGCATCTTCCACAAAGACAACATCACGGCTAACCAGAATGCATTTAGTCTGTGGATGATACAGACGATAGCCTTTACTTTCAGAACTGTACCCAACAAAAATACATTTTATTGCCTTATCATCCAATTTTCTGCGATGTTGTTCAGGCACTAATGCATATGCCAAACAACCAAAAACACGCAGATGAGCAACAGATGGCTTGCGATCATGCCAAGCCTCATATGGAGTGATAGACTGCAACGCTTTGGTGGGACACCTGTTCAGTACATATGCTGCACACATGACAGCCTCAAGCCAGAAACTATGTGGTAAAGCCTGACTTTTGACCATGCACCTCGCCATCTCCATGAGTGACCTGTTCTTTCGTTCAGCAACTCCATTCTGTTGAGGTGTATACGGCACTGTACACTGGTGTTTTATCCCACGTTCAGCCAGAAATGCATTAAAATCTGAAGACATATATTCCCCCCCTCGATCAGAACGGAGGGTGCCCATTTTACATGCTGACAGATTTTCAGCCAAAACCAAAAACTGTTTGAAGCACATGAACACTTCGGACTTTGCTTTGAGTGGATATACCCATGCATGCCTGGAAAAATCATCAATGAAAGTCACGAAGTAAAGGTAATTTCCAAAAGAGGGTGTCTGCATAGGACCACAGACAACACTATGTACAAGCTGCAATTTCTGCATAGCCCGAACTGAACCATCTTTTGGAAAGGAAGAACGCTGCATTTTGCCCAAAATACAGCCTTCACAAACATGTTTTCCAGGTGCCTCAAGTTTGGGCAAAGAGGACACCATTTCAGATTTCTGCAGGCGTAACAAGCTAGCAAAATTCACATGACCAACGCGTGCATGCCAAAGCTTTGCATCTGACATAGCCTGAGAATCATGAACTGCACATGCCGAATCATTCACAGATCTTTCATAGTCTATGAGCTTATACAGCCCACGACATAAAATGCCAGAAGCAATAATCACATTGCCATTTGAGAGATCATGGACTGTACACCTGTCATCAACGAATTTCACAACCAAGCCAATCTTGGCTAATGCAGAAACTGATAACAGGTTCTTTTTGATCCCTGGCACAAATAAAGCATCTGACAAAGTGAAAGAACTACCATCAGCAGTAGTCAGAATGATCTTACCAACTCCCATAACAGGATAAGAGGAGTTATTGGCGCATGTGACAGTATTCCCTGTAGGGGCAGGCTCGAGTGAAGAGAAGAAACTGCGCTGCGAGGTAATATGTTTGGTCGCCCCACTGTCAAAGTACCAAACATCTGAGTCTACTGCAGACATGCACTGATCATGAGAAGATGGGTCAAAACTGCAGACAGTAGTAAACGCCCATTCTTCTTCCTGCACAAGATTTGCAGACTCTGTTTTTGGTGTAGAGGCCTCTGCAACAACCATTCCAGCCTCTTTCTTCTTTGCCTCTTTAGCAGCCAGTTTTGGACAGTTCTTTATAATATGATCATTTCCTTTACAGTACTTGCAGAACAATTTCTGCTTTTCTGATTTCTTCTCATCTTTATCCTGGTTCTTCGATTGTGCAGCATTTGCAGATTTCTGCTTACTAGTAGAAGAGCTCCATTTTCCTTTGCCCTTCTGACTAGCCAGGAAAGCTTGATCTGCAACACGCATAATGGACCTGTTCTGCCTGGACTGATCTTCCTGCAACAGAACAGAGACTAATTCCTCAAATGACAAGGCATTCGGATTGCCTTTCATCATCAATCGAAGAGTAGAGGCAAAACTCTGATATGAATCAGGAAGGCATTCAGAACGGTCTGCACAAGTGAGCTATCTGGTATAACCTCATCAACAGAAATCAATTGTTCCTTCAGGTCTTTGATCTTTGTAAGAAAACTGTCCATCGAATCACCTTCATTCATGTGCTCACTCTCCAACTGTTTTCGGAGGTAAGCAACACGAGCCTCATTCCTAGCCTGGTACAAAGTGGTAAGTGTATCCCAAGCATCCTTTGCTGTTCTGCAAGAGCGAATGTGAGGAATAATGGCACGTTTGACAGACAAAGCTATCAATGCATGTGCCTGGGCATCTCTGCCATCCCAACGAATCTGCTCTGCAGTAGGTGCAACAGAAACAGCAGCACGAACAGGAATCTGCGGAATATCATCTTCGACACCATCTTCATCAGCTCCAACACCTGTATTTGCAGTACCTGTCGTTACAGGTGTAACAGGACGTCTTTCAACACCCTGCACAATGTTCCACAATCCTTTTGCAACCAGTACATGTCGCATCATATAAGCCCATAATGGGTAGTTGGTACCATCCAACTTATCCTCAACAGCCAACATACGGAATACATCACTGCTTTCAGCCATGGCCGGTGACTAAAATACCTTGATGCAGAAAATTGACTGTATCTCAAAAAGTTGAACAGAACTGCCCACACGAGTTCTGCTAGACCTGTAGCAGACTTCGAGACGCTTAAACTGGCGAACAGAAACTGGTATATACCTTTGGCACAAAAGGACGAAATAGCCTGCACAAGCACTGCGATAGTGCGTTCGGAGGCCAAAACGAGCTCAGATCGCGATTTCGGCACCACAGAGCAAAGCAGTTTTGATCTCGGAAACACCCTGAGTATGCTCACCAAATTTTGTGCGAATCTGAGACTGCAAACGGAGGAGTGTCGACGGCGCCCTAGAAGAAGCAACGACCTGCTCTGATACCAATTGTTGGAGTTAGACGTCTGCGGAAGCACGCGAACAGCACAAGGAAGAAGAAGAAGCTTGGAGCACAACACACAAGACTGAATGTATTACTAGAGAATGTACAAAGATAAGTAGCCCATTAGGGCAATAGGCGTATATACAAGCCGGGGGAAAAAAACCTCCTAAAGAGGGAAAAAAGTGCCCCGGCGGTCCTAGAGTGTTCACACACATCACTACCTAAATATATCAACAAAAGGTTCTCGAAAACATTGTACATTGGTCACACATTCCACCTTTCACATGAAGATACAACAGATATTACACTTAAAAACAATCGTAAAGTTTCTATTCTAATGCAACCCAACAAAAATTGAGCAATCCAACAAAAATTCATATACGACAATCAATTACTTCTTCAATATACTGAGTCACCAATTGTTGTTACATGAGCCTCATTTCTTTCGTAATAGAATGTAGTAAGAGTATCCCAAGCATCCTTATCTATTTTACATGAAATATGAAGGACAATGGTACACTTGGCAAACAGGAAATTTTAGTGTAGATGCTTGTGCATCTCTAGCATCCATCAAAGGTACTCTGTAGTGGTTATGGTGATGTTGATATACCTAAGATAGTCAAGATAGGACCTACGTGAGGATCAGAAATAGGAATTCACTAGAACGAGAAGATATAACATCCTTAACACAAACTAGATCAACTACATTTTGAGCATTTATAGTTGTAATAGGATATGTTCCAACATCATGCAAACTATTCCATCCTTTGCAAACAATGCATGATCATCATGTATGCTCACAATGGATAGTTGGAACCGTCCAAATTATCTTCAAAAACCAATATACTAAATACATCATTGCTCTTAGATATGGCCATTGACTATAACACGATGCAACAAAGTGGTAAATTCTTTTCAAACATGAACAAAAGTACTATATAGAGCTCCCCTACATTTATAGAGAACTTTTGGGTGCTTAAGTTGATGTCAAACTTCTTGAACAAGAATTATCACAAAAGAATAAGATTGCCTATATAGTCTCTATTATTATAATATTTCTAAAAGTTGAAACAAGCTCAAATCCTTTTTTCTTTTGCACCAAGGTCTTAATTTTTGTTATAGTATGTATCATCCTAACTTCAATCCTTGCGAATTTTCTTGGTAATGTGGGAAAATGGGTGGGGTGTGGCGGTGATGCACTTCAAGAAGAATAGCATATTCAAATACCAATCATTGGAGTGTTTTGGGAGCATGAATGTAGAGAAACAACAAAGGAAGAAGAACAAGAAGAAGCTTGGGAGCAACAAAAATGATATGTTACTAACTACAGAATGCTAGAAGATACATATTCAAGGGACAAACCCTCTTAAAGAGGGAAAAAAGTGACTTGATGTTGTTGTATCCATAGAGGATTTGAACTCATAGCCTCCTAGCTAGGCATCTAATGAACTAACCAATTGAACCAAAAGCCATGGTTGAGGATTAATTCGTAATTATCCCTCTTAGGGTTTGGTTCAACCATCTCTGAGCTATCACTTTATGACATTCTTCTCCTATTAGGGCTAGTGTCTTTTCTATTATCTGCTAAGTGATGTAAGTTATTATTTCATATATTTACTTCAAATCATTGTAAAATGGGATGCAACCCCTTAAAAACAACATACTTAATATAACCTTGGCATGGTGATGAGAAACATGACCAAGATTGGGTTGTTGTTGGTGGTGCTTTGAGCGCACATCACACTAGATTCTAAAACTTGCTATGTTGTTGTAGTATGTTATGTTTTGTTCATTGTGTTGTAAATTGATGATTAATTCTTAACCTATTATCAGTGATTAATGGGGGAATGATTATCCCTGTATTCAAAGTGTAGTTGTATGAAATCTAGTAGGGAGCAATGTTCTGTCAAGGATATGATTAAGATTATTCAAGGGTGATGAAAATTTAAGGGTCTTGTTATGAGATCCCTCTAGCCAAGAACCTTGGCAACCTGTTTGGTATGTATTCAAAGAAGTGTGCAATCTATACAATGGTAGAGAATTTGATCTTCCTGCTATCGAAGCATTACTGTGGTAGATATCAGGCTAGGGGTTAACATTGGCAATCATGCTAGGGACTGATGTATATTAAGAGGCATAGAAGAATGCATGGATGTATTGCAATCAAGCAAACATTATCCAAAATGCAAGGAAGATAAGCAACCAAGAACAATGAAAGGTCATTTTGGTGCTTCAAAATCCATGGTCATAAAACAAACAAACGATCCGATTAAGTGCACATTCCATACCAAAGACTGTAGTGGGATCGAAAGCAATTCTGGTGTCTTCCAGAATTATTATGGCTTAAAAAATGTCAATAATCATTTAACCAAAATCCTTTCTGAAAGTTTTTTATCAAAAACTTCAAAGTCTCTATTGAACAAAGCTTCCACAAAAATTGCTCCACTAGAAATTAGTGAATCCATGAATCTTCAAACACTAGATGTGGACGAGATTAACTAGTGGCATTCAAAACCACCACTACCAAATCCATCCCACTTTGAGCATTCATTACAAATTGGGGTGTCTATGCATGCAGAATAATGTGGTTTGGATTGCAAAATGCTTCCAGTACATTTCAATCGTGCATGAAAGATATCTTCTTCCCATACCTCACCAATTTTATGCGTGTTTTTCTTGACAAATTTTCCTTCTCGGGTGACAATATTGACCACTTCTTCCATCTCTATCTTTCTTTTCTCAAATGTCGAGAATATTGGTTATGTCTCAACCTAGATAAATCTTTTTTTTTGGTGTCTTGTTGTAAGTGTTTTGGTCACATTGTCTCCCCATAGGCCATCCAAGTCGATCACAACAAGGTTAACACAGTTATAGAAGCCCCACCACCAAAATCACCAAAGGAAGTTCTTAGATTCACGATCAAATTCATTGGCATTATCATCACCTCCAATGGCTCACACATCTTCATGTTTTTCTTACTCATTTAAACATGGTTGCTGAAGGGATGTATCTAACTCAAAAAAGACAAACTCAAGACCTACTTCTCAAATTCACAATGGAGAACACAAAACTTGTAGGTACACCTTTCGAATTGAATCATAAACTAAGTGTTTATGAAGGTGAGCAGATTGATGATCCTAAAGAGTATCAAAGCCTAGTTGGTAGCTTGATATATGCTACTCATATAAGACTAGATATATCCTCTAGTGTGGGGGTGCTCAGCCAATTCATGCACTCATCTAGAAGACCACACATGGATGCTGCAAAGAGAGTACTCATGAAGGACCCTCAAAGGAACACTTAATGAAGGTATCTTCTATCCTTAATCTTTAGATTTGGAAATCATCTATTTAGATGTTGATTGGGAAGGAGCAAATGATGATAGAAGAAGTACCTCTGGATACTTAGCATTTGCAGGTATTTGCAGGTTCAAATTTGGTTTCTTAAAGTTCCACGTTGCAGTCAACATTTTCAGTTGAGGCAGAGTATGGAGGCCTAAATATTTCAATGCAAGACGTAATATGGATCAAGGAGTTGTACTCAGATTTAGGACTTGTAAGTTTCGAGTCTCATATACTTGTAGATAATGTAAGTTCCATGCATCTAGTTGCAAATCCGTTTTTCCATGCAAGGAAAAAGCACATGGAGGTTCATTACCACTTTGTAAGAGAGAAGTTTATGGCAAAGGAAATTGACTTATCATTTGTTCCTACTGAGAAACAAATGGCAGACATGATGACAAAGGCACTTAATGGGATAACACTATGCAAGTTCAAATCTATGGCAAGTATTCAACCTATCAGAGCATGAAGACTCAAGCATACTTTAGCTTGATGGGGAGCTATTGGAACATTAAGCTTGCATTATGCTTGAGGTGGATTAGCTCTACATCGAAACCATCATTTGAATCGTGCCATATATACTCATTGAAGGGTTTTATTTGCATCCATTTATTGTATTTTTTATAAAGATCCTTTGTGTTCATTTACCTGATGTAAAAGCCTAGAGCTTTATCTTTGTAAAAATTATAAAAGGAGAAGTTATGATTTACAAATTTTGAATGTAGTTGAGTTGGTAACTCAATCAATCACAAAAAAGGTAGATCAAAATTGATTTCACCTTTTCCTAAATTGAAGGAAGAGACTATAAAATGAATCTAAATCATTTGTACATTATGAGAGTGATTATTTGATGCAATATAGATATGCTTTGTCATTGCTTGGTGCCATATCAATTCTTTGCTCCTTCTTCTTAGACTCAGTAATATTGCAGAGGTTGCTTCTCTCTCTACAAAGTTCCAAATTGAGTGAATGAGCAATCATTAGATAGGTAATACTTTCTCATTTATTTCTATACATTTTCACGTCATTCGGTGTAATAGATTCAAAGAATCGCAAGTTGAAGGTCTTGGGGTAATTCTTTGCAGAGTCCTGAAAAATCAGGATGACATCTAATCAGTGTTAAGATTATTGCTCCTTCATTGGTTGATGTAAATTAGGTCTTTTATGCATTATAACAAGCCAACCCTATCTATGAAAATCCCATAAGAGGAATTTTTCCAATTGTAATTGTGTTGGTTGCTCTAAGTTTTTGAATTCATAACTTTCATTCAAATATAGAAGGTTTTTGTGAGCTAATCAAGGTGCAAGTTATATGCTTTGCATCAACTTGTTATTGTTGATGTTCTGGAGTACCTATTGGGTTTTATTGCACTAAGCACAAGCCTACAAGGTCTATTTTACATATTCAAAGAGCTAGGATAAGTCATGTGCTGGTTTGCTGGACTACCTTCACCACCTGATAACCCTACTTCCAAGCTTCTCCAAACATCTCCAACTTCTTTCATTTACTAAAGGAAAGCTAGTGGGTATTTTATAATCCCAAATTGACCACAATACAAAAAAAACTCAAAGTCAAACCAAATTTTGGCTCGGTTAGGTCTGGCCACATTTTGATTCGAGGCATTGATCGAAGAGATCTTACAATCCCCGATCAATGGCTCAAAGTTATGTCCATATTATGGGTCCTTAACTATGCCACATCATTGCCCAAGACGTACTGGCATGGCCCATGACTCCATACATGGTACTTTGCCTATCGCATGCTGTGTACTTGGGCCACGAAGACTCAAGGACTTGTGCCAATGAGACTATACCTCAATTGCCACACAAGTGCATATAGTGGGATCTTTAACACACATTTAAATGTCAATCCTAAGGAGCGACTAACCAAGTGTATGAAGACGTGTGCACACGTGATGGATAATGAAGTGGTTTTGCTAGCATGCACGAGAAAAGACTACTACCACTCACACCTACTGAAATACTGAAAGTGTTGCCGCAAGCCTCTTTTCAGCAGTTTTGGTATTTTGAGGTTTTCTCCCAGCCCAGAACTCCGAACATAGGTGGGTACTCGTTTCGAAGCTCTCGACGAGACGCATCCAATGGTGGTGGTTTCACTCAATTCTGACCACTCTGCTTCAAGTTATGGCAAAAACAGTGAATTACGGGAGTCACAAACACCCGCGCCACAGCTTCTCCTAGCTTACGCACGCACTACAGCAGCTCAAAACAAAGGGGAAGGGGTAGACAACAGTCCTACACATGCATTTCAAGCATCACACACACATACAAGAGCAAAATGAAGATCAAAATCAGCAAGAAAGAGGCAAACTCGAAAATTCAGAAGTGCTCCTTCTTCACAATGGCAAAAAGTTCTTTACAAAGAGTCACTTTTGACTTATATACTAGTGCCCTAAGTTTGGTCCTTTCACACAAGAGACCGGCACTTTATTCACTAAAGACTAATTTCCTACTAGTGTACATGGGTAAATCACTAATCTTCTGTGGGGATGCATGTAGAGGACTCCTCTAGTGCATTTACAACAGAAAATATATACAAAAGTGGTTATGATACAAAAGTTGCGTGTCCAAATCGGAAAACTTTTGGGCCCCGTCTTTTTCTCTGCTTTGTGCGCTCTTTAGCTCTGCAACACTCTCCCCCTCTTCGTCTCTGTCGTCCCTTGACAGACTTTGCTTCGCGAACGCGTCCCGTGGTTAGTGTTGCCTGATTCTTGATCTTGCATTACGTTTTAGAGGCGCTCAGCTTTTCTCCGCACGCTCCCCTTGGTCAGTATTGTCTGCAGTTAAACAGACATGCAGATTCGATGGCCTTCTTGATTCAAGCTCTACAACTCGAGAGCCTGATGCACTTGTCTTGCCTGTTGACTTGGGTTGCCACGCACGCCACCAGTGACTAGGAATGTGCTGTTCTTAGTCACCCTCTTAAACTTTTCAGCCTCTACCCCTTTGTAACTTTTGGTCCTCTGATTTGTCCTGGTTGCACACATCTGACCCTGTTGTATTGCTTTGAGGCTGTTTACTTCTTTTCCACTGTGCATGACCTGGATGATTTCTCTTTTTGCCTGATGCGTGCCCCTGCGGGGCTCTGTGCAGAGATGGGTATTTATTGCACTGTCTTAGACTTTGATTTTCTTCTTCTTTTCTTTTTGCTCGATTGTCCCTCTACACGTCCCTCCTCCTGAACTCTGTCGTCCTCGACAGGCTTTCTGAGGCGACGTGTGTATGTTTGAATGGCGGTTTGCTCTCGTTGGTTCAGCAGATTTGCATGACATAACATGAATTCCTTCCATTGCTGTGACTTTACTCCGTCTTCTGGCGCCTGTCTATGATCAGCAAAGAAACTTGTTTCATAGGCCACCAGCCGTGCATTTAAATTGGAAGTCATTTTCACGAAAATTTCTGAATCCATTTCAAAGAAGTCGGTAAAGAATGCTTCTTCGAAAGTTTGCATATATGTCGATGGCAAAAACATAAGGCGAGCATAATACGCCATAATGGTGAGTCGGCTCAGAATGGTTGATAAATCAAAAATAAGAGCCTCAGACCCTTGCGTAATGCCGATGAAATTCAAAAATGTATATTTAGCATGCTGGAACACCTTCAACACTGTAATGAGCATGCTAAATATTTTGTTGGTCATCTTGACGGCTAAGTCCAGAACTGTAGCATACCTTGCAATCCAAAATTCCATTGTCTTCACCATATATTCTTCTGTAGGTAAGTAATTATGTGGCGGACTAGGTAGTAACGGATAGTTAAGCCACTGATTATTGATATTGCCTTGACGCTGTCCTTCCCAAAATTGCGTCCAAGAGCGTCTGCGGGGTACAGGACAAAAAGATGGATTTACCTGAAGTGCATATGGTGATGCTTCCCACTGTACCCGCAATGTCGGATTCTTCTCCAAAATTTTTCTTCGCCATATCGGATCCGCCTTCTCAAATTCCTCTTGAGTATAATTGAAAGTGTCATGCTGGAATTGAAGATTGTGGTCCGGATCTTTGTTCGTTGCAGACTTTATATACATCCACGTCTGTTCTTTAAGTAGACCATATGGTACATTGAATGGCTTCAAAATTTGATCTAATTGTTTGTTTTCTATTCGAGCTTCTTTCATTATCTGTATAATTTGATCTTCAAAATCAGCAGTGAGCTAGGACACCAGTAGTGCCCTTTCTGGTCTGCTCAGTTCTGCAATTTCTCGTGTGTTAGGTTCTAATGGAACCTCCTTTTCCGCCCTTATTGGTGAATGATACAAGGGGGGAGAGAGAGGACGTACCTCTTCCTCCACAGTAGCCGTGGTCTCTGGTGGAACTACTGGTGTCCCCTGCTTTCCTGTTAGCTCTATCTGCTCCTGAAGCCGTTTGATGAGTTCCTCTTTATTCTTAAGTTCTTCTTCAACCTTTGTAATCTTTTCTTGATGTTTGATTAATTCCTGTGCAACTATGTTCATGTGATCTGTGTCTTCTTTGCACTGTCGGAAATAATCTTTCTCTGCTTTTTTCCATTTCTTGCGTAGACCTGCAGTGTCATTCATATATCTTTGTTCCCATTCTGCAATTGTCTCTTGCTCCTGTTTGAGCTGATCTGCCATCTTGGTCAACTTTTCTTCCATGTCTTTTATATCCTCGTTTGATTTGTCAGTATCTGTCGGTGGTTGATCACTGAGGAGAGCTGTCATGAGCTCCTTGTTCCTGTCCCTTAAGTGGTCTGCTTCCTCCATGCTCACCTTGAGCTGTGATTCGAGTACCTTGCTACGAGCATGGATCCTTGTTTTCTCTTTTTCAGTCATGTCTAGTTTCTTTGTGAGCTCCGAAACTTGCTCTTTTAGTTTGGCATTTTCCGTTTCTAATATTCTGTACTGTGTTTTGGTCGTTTTTATTTCCTCGTGTTTCTTCAAAACTTGAGCTTCTGCTTTGGATAATTTTTTAGCCAGATTCATACCTTCTTTTCGAAGCTCCTCCTTTTCGAGCATGGCTTGGTCGTAATCTTCATCAGCATCAAGCATCAATTGTTGAGTGTCTAGCGCAGTGCGAATCATATCCTGCACCACAGGCTTGAGCTGAGCTATATCAACATTCAGCCATGTCTTTGGTATGTCTGGGGTTTCTCCTGTATGTACATCTTGTCCCTTTGCGACGTGGATCATTTCATTATGTGGTTGTCGGACCTGTAGTTGTACTTGCAATTCTGTGTCATCTTCCACCACCTTACGAACCTTAGTGGCACTCCCTTGAAATGTGACATCCATTGGGGACGGTTCTGCCACAACCCTTAGTGGGGTGAAGGGTTCTTCGTCTTCTTGTCCTTCTTCCTGAGGCTTATCCTCTGATATCATTAAATGCTCCTCATCATCAGATTTGCCCTCCTTGTTGTGGGTGGTGGAGGCATCTTTCGGTTGAATGGGGTGTTGCCTTTCTTCTTCTGCCTGCTTTTTGGTGGTACTTTGGTCTACCAGTGGTGATTGAGCTTTTTCCTTGTGGCCTGCTTGGTCTTCGCCATAGTCTACTTCATTTAATTCGGCCCACTGGCCATCATCCTTCGATTCACTTTGAATATCTACATCCAATAATGATGTATTGGGCTTCTCTGGGCCGTCGGATCCAGAACTAGAGTTGTCTAGCCCAATTTCCCGATATCTATGTACCTTAGTAAGTTTGCCTTTTGGTTCTTTAGCTTTTGCGGACTGTTGATAATGATGACCCTGCACTGGCAGATTAATTTGTCCTTCTGTATATTTGTGAGTCTCCTCCAGTGCTTGAGTTAATTCTTCTTTCGTGATCTTTTTAGTCCCTTGAGTGGTGGTTGTAGGAAGTAAATGTACTCTCTTGGTTTTTGGTACTTCCTCTTCTGCTTGTTGGACTTCTTGAGGTCGTTTTGTGCCTCTCATTGTGCCTCTCATTTGGGTTCGAGAGCTTGTTTCTGCCTCTTCTACTCGTTTGCTCCCTTTCTTTTGTTTCGGTACAGTAGCTGCTTTGACAAATTGAGCCAACTCCATTGAAGATGGCATCTCCTGTAAGTACTCGCGCATGCCCAATGCGTGGTAAATCATAATTGTTAGGGCAGTGGTCCCATTGAGGAATTTCTTATTTTCCCATTTCTTCTTCGCCTCGAACAATCTTTCTTGCACATAGGGTGTAAGGTTTACTTGGTTGCCGATCTGTTTGATTGCCTGATTTTTTGAGGGGCCGTGTATCTGTTCATACTCGGGAAGCAGAAGTGTTGGTGAATCAATCTGACTTCTTCTTCAATGTCCACCCTATTGATGTCGACGAAAGTTCTTGTTTTGGCTCCACGACTCTCTTCCTTGACCGTGTTGACACCATCCTTTTCCCATCCAAATGCTTCTTTGATTAAGTCGTGGGCAAATTGAATGACCACCCATTCTCCATTCTTATCCATCACATTGGCTTCTGGTACCAATGGATCATGTAGTGCTGGTCGTAGAGTGTTCATGACTTGTGTACAGCATTGGAAATCCGGTTTATAGATAGGTAGCTCAAAATACTTATGAATTCCTGCTTTCTTCATGATGTCGATTGTGGATGGAAGTCCATGTAAAACTTTGAAGTCCTGGGACATGATAGGAAAGTGATGCTCTGTGTCCATGATCTTTATGTTGGCCAAGAAGAGATATTCCTCAACTGGCTGCTCATCTCTGAACCAATGCCCTTTGGCTTTCGTAAGACATTGGGGAGGAAATTCCTGGACCTCCTCTTGGATTGTAGCTTCAGAGTCTTCAGAAGCCATCTGCACTTACAAGGAAAAGTGCATTAGCTTGAAAGGCTTTCATGAGACCATGCAGTGTATTGTTGTGATTATGATCGCTCGTCACTCCGTTCCCCATTATTGCAAGAGTGGGATTTCTTACCGCCTCTTTTTATATTTTTTTTCTGAAAGAAGACAATCATTAGTATAGCCGAAGCATAGTTTATGTACATAGTATGTCCATTCCTATCAGGTTAAAGCTAAGATCTAGTCTCACTTGGAGATCGTGCACCACTAGTTTGATAATGTACATCCTGTGCCGAATGCTTGGCCCTGTATTGCGGCCCTATCATGCATACTTAAGGTGCATTAGAAACTACATGAGTGCAATCGGATGCTTTATCTCCTCGATCATCCGCTCCTCGTGGTAGCTTTGGTTTCCAGATCCATTTTGAGAACACTGAGAGAGGTCACTGGGTTTTCTCGATTCGTGCAGCTGCTCGTGTTCCATTTGCTTTATCCATTGTCCGAGTGAATTTGGCATTGCTTTGCGATTTTCTCTGATGACTCTTATGTGTTGATGATTTTTGCCTTGTCTGATGTGGTATTTCCTCCTTTGTCCTTACATTCTGTTTAGCTGCTTGTATGACCTTTTTGGGAATCCATATCTGATGTCGCAATCTTTGAGCTTCAAGCAAGGGCTTGGCAATCCATACTAGCACTGGTTCTTTTCGTCTGTAGTTCTTTGCAGCGGGTTTGGTGATGCCTGTTTCCTTCTTCAGAGCGCTTGTGGACATTTCTTGACTCTGTATTTGATCCTTGTGTACCCACATATATTTGGGTGGTTCTTGATTCGAGTATCTGTTTATTGGTTTCCAATAGTGCGATTTTTGGATGTTTTGAGCCTGTTTAGGAGAACGCGTCCCCTCAATGATTGACTTTTCCACAATTGCATTGGATAACTTCGACTCTATAGTGGATGTCGCTAAGTTTGAAGTTTCAGCTTCTATGCATTTGCTTCCTGAGAGGTAAGCAGAGTTGATACTTTCTTCTGTCATTTTTTGAATTTCCTTCGATCTTGGTATTAACATGGTTTGGTTACATGGTTTCTCTTCAAGTAAGCTGAAAATCTCTTTATGCCCTATCGTAGCTGAAATATATCCTTGAGCTAGATGGATACACGCCTCTGTCTCAATGATCCAGTCGTGTCCTAGAATGAAGTCTTCTATCAAATCGTCATCCTCACATACTAGGACTCTTTGTTCCATGGAGGAATTTCCTAGGTGGAGGGATACATTCGTGGTTCCAATACATTCTATGGTGTGACCTCCAATTCCTATTAATTGGGCTTTTGTGGGATTCAATTCTAATTGCAGCTCGTCTGTTATTCTCTTTCGCATGCAGCTAAGGCCTGCTCGTGAGTCTATCAATGCATCTATCAATTTATACTCTGTCTTGCCAATCCCTAGGTTTAGGTAAGGTTGCGTTTACACATACCCGTTGAATCCTGATTTTTGACCTGATAGTTTGCCATAGGGATGGGCTCTTCTCCTAGGAGATAACGTTCATCTCTTTGCCTGATCCACTCTTTCCGTTTCCTAATGCGTTCTAGTGCTTCCTGTCGAGCTTCCTCTCGAATTCGTTCTTCTTCCTTTTTCCTATTTTGAGCTCCTAACAGTCGCGCTAGCATTTGATCAGTCAAGGGCTCCATGAATCGTCTTACTCTGCATCCACTGATGTAGTTGGGAAGAATGTCTCCGTCTAGTGTAGCGAGATTGACTGCACCACTAGTAGAGATTCGATTTATGATCAAAGGTCCATATCCGCGTTTTTGTAGCTTCTTTGCATGTTGTTTTAGGGTGTATACTAGGACTAAGTCGCCTTCTTTTAGTCCCTTGTCTTTTATATGTGAATCATAATATGCCTTTTGTCTCCGTTTAGCGGCATAAATGCCTGCTACAGCTTGCAATCTAGTCTCGTGCAACTTTTTAATTTGATCTAGTTGCTGGGACAATTCATGACCGTTTCACTCATATTGCTGGGCCACTTTCAATGTAGGTACTAAGAAGTCAATTGGCAAAATTGCATTCTGCCCATACACTAGATTGAAAGGTGTGGTTCCAATGGCCGTTTTATATGCCACTCGGAAGGCCCAAATTGCGTGATGCAATTGTTTGTCCCAATCTGACCTTCCATTATTGACAATCTTTGTCAATACAGTGCATAGTACCTTGTTGGAACTCTCAGCTTGTCCGTTAGCTTGAGGATGGTATGGGGCTGATTTTTTATGAATCACTAGAAAGTCATTCATTAGCGACTCAATGACTTCGTTTAGGAAATGCGTTCCTCGATCACTCACAATCTCGATCGGTAGTCCAAAGCGTGTGAAAATATGCTCAAAGAGAAATTTTGCTGTAGTTTGAGCATCATTCTTTCTAGTGGCTTTTGCTTCTACCCACTTGGTTAAGTAGTCGGTGGCTACTATGATGTACTCCGCATGTGATCCTTTAGCCGGTGGATTGATAGGTCCTATGAAATCAATACCCCACTTGGTAAATGCTCTTGCACAAACCATGGGTCTTAAAGGCATGTCATCTCTTCGAATGGGATATTTCGCTCTCTGGCATGTTTCGCAGCTTCTCACATATGTCTCCGCATCCATATGTAGAGTTGGCCACCACAAGCCTGCAAAGAGAATCATCTTGACAGTTCTGTCTGCTGAAAAATGTCCTCCAGCCGCTCCTGCGTGTGCCATCTCCAATATGGGAAGATATTCTCCTTCATGCACGCACAATCTGAGTTGATTGTCTTTTCCTCTTCTAAACAATTGTTTTCCCATTATCACATAATCCTTGCTCATTTCTTCTAGGGATCGCTTTCTTGCTAAACTAGCTCCTATTTCGTGCTCTTTCGTTTTGAGGAATTGTACTAATGCTTTACTCCAATTAGGCGCTATGGTCGAAAAAGGTAAGGACACGTGATCCTCCGGGATAGTTTCTTTGCATTCCACACAATTACTTACATAATCGTGAACGTCTTTTGACATGTCAGGCCAATATACGCCTAACCTTTTTAATTCTCGAATTGTTCCATGCATCCCTTGATGGGTCTTCCACTTGTTTACGTGTGCTTGCTGAATTAGTTGCTTCTGTTCGTCCTCCTCGACACATCTTAACAAGACACCGTTGGGTTCCTTATAATACATGCTTCTAGCAACAATGTGTAAATTTCTTGTTTGAAGAATCTCTTTTTTGCTATCCTTATTTATTGGGTGTTGAGGGCCATGGGTGAGTATGGGCATTAGTCGTTCCGCCCACTTTGGACATACTTCAAGAATAAACAAATACGTATCTGGTAAATCATCCGGTACTCCGCTAGGTGGTTCTCCATGCGTTAGTCTTGAAAGGTGATCTGCTCTTACATGTGTGTTTCCTTTTTTGACTATTACCTCAAAGTCGAACTCCATTAATAACAAGAACCATCGTACCAATCTTCCTGTGTTGCAAGGCTTATTGACTAAATACAACAAAGCCTGATGGTCTATGAAGAACTTGAATTTGTTGGCTAAGAGGTAGTGTCTAAACTTCTTCACTGCATAAACCATTCCTAAGCCTTCCCTTTCAGTAGTCGTATAATTTCTTTCTGCTTGGTTTAATTGTCTACTCGCATAAGCGATTGGATGGTCAAGCTTCCCTTCGTCAGCCGGTTGAGCTAGGATACATCCAATGGCATAGTTCGAAGCATCAACATGAATATGAAAAGGATTGCTCCAGTTGGGTGATTTTAGAATTGGGGCTGTACTCAGCCGCTTCTTAAGCTCGTTGAAGGCCTTCTCACACTCGTCTGTCCAAGTGAACTGAGTCAATAGACCATATAAAGGCTTAGCTATTATGGCATACATGTGAATAAACCTACGGTAATATCCACAGTGTCCCATAAAGGCTTGTACTTCCTTTGCATTCTTGGGTCTTGGTAGCTCTAAGATAACTTTAATCTTTTCTTCGTCCGTGGATATTCCATTCCTTGAAACGATGTGTCCTAGGATTTTTCCTTGTCGTACCATGAAGACACATTTCTCAGGGTTCAAACAAACTCTATACTGTCTACATTTATTGAATATGTTTCTCAGTTCCGGTATATGGTCTGGTTGTTGATTTGAGTATGTACACAGATCATCTACGTATACTTCCATACTTTTTCTCAGAAATTCTTTGAATACATGACACATCAGTCGTTGGAAGGTGGCTGGCGCATTAGTGAGCCCGAAAGGCATTACTCTAAATGCATAGATTCCCCATTCAGTCGCGAATGCGGTTTTATGCTGGTCCTCAGTTGCAATAGCTACTTGGTTGTAACCAGAGAATCCATCCAAGAAGCTATAGACCTCCTTGCCGGCAACTCTTTCCAAAAGATGGTCTGTGATAGGTAAAGGGAAACTATCACGTATAGTTGCTGCATTTACCTTTTTCAAATTGATACACACCCTTAGTTTTCCGTTTTTCTTGGGCACTACTACTAGTGGCGATACCCATTCTGTGTGTTCAATCTCATAAATGAATCCTGCCGCTAGTAATTTGTCAATTTCTTCCTTTATTTTTGCTGCATAAACTTCATTATACGTATAAGGGTGTTGTTTAGAAGGTTTTGCATCTGATGTCATAGGGATTCGATGAGCGCATATGTTGGGTTCTACACCCTTGAGGTCTTTATACGTCCAAGCAAACACGTCTCGATATTCTCGGATGAGTCGTATGAGATCCTCTTCTTCCTCTTCCGATACATCTTTCCCAATATATGTGCACCTCTCTTCTCCGTCTTCTATCGTTACAACAACTTTCTTGGTTTGTTCCTTGTTGTCATAGGCTTCTCCATCCCGGGCCTCTCGTTTAGGCATTTGAGTGGCTATCTTTCTTTCTTCCACTTCGTATCTTTTAAAATGTTCTGGAACTTCGAAATGGTCTGGTTCCGGTTCCACTTTACTCGTGTTCTCTCTATGCTCGTGTATTATTGGGATGGTTTCAATTGCTAAGACTTTTGTTGGTCTTTCTTTTGATTCTTTTTGCATGGTTTCTAAATATTGTTCCTCAGAGTCAAACTCTGGTTCCATTTCTATGCTTTCATACTCTTCTTTCCATTCTTCCTCTACCATTTCCCCTGCTTCTACTTCTTGGAGGACAACCATGTAGAGGTTCACGTCATATCCTTCCTCGTCTATACAATCGTTCATCGTCAATACTTTCTCATTCACACACACATCTAATGTGGCTAGGATTTCCATCCAGCCATGTGGTTCGAAGAGTTCATCTGAAAAAATTTTAGGCATGTAATCGGGGTCTTCTATCGATCGATAGTTAGGGTGCCCTATTGGCCACATTTGTTTTTTACACTCCTCCTTCTTTGCTTCTTTGCACATCCACAACTGGGCATCCTCGTGCATCCAAGATTGGTCACTTGATCCAGCACTGTGAATGGATAGGTCATCTTCTTCTTTGTGGACTGGATTCCATTGTAATGGAGGGACATCCCGATAAGTGAATGTGTGCAAATTTATCTTGGTAGTGTTCCCTTGATGTTGGAGATATAATGAATCTCTGCCCCAATCTTGTACTACTCGCATCTGTCTCATGAAGGGTCGTCCTAATATCATCTCATAATTGTTTGCTTTTTCGAACTTACATATGGCCAGTGTGTGTTCAAATTCCACTCCACACGTGGTTAACTTAATTCCTTCCAATATTCCTAGGGGTCTCTCCACATGACCGTCTGCTAACTGGAGTTTCATGCGAGTGGGTCGTAAGGCTGGTTTTCCCCACTTTTCCCAAATCTCCTTCGTTGCAATTCCTACCCCAGCTCCTGTGTCTAAGATAGCTTTGGTCATGTACCCATTGTAGATGACAAGTAAACAGGTATTCCCTTCATCCCCTTCACTGAACTCTCCTACTTTATCGACTGGAACCTGTATTGTGGACTTATTTTCCAGTTCCTTTTCTTTTGATCCTCCATTCTTTGGCAGTGGTTTCAATTGATCTGCCATTTGCTTCCATAACTGGGGTTTAAGTCGAAGCAAATCTTCCACTGTTAATTGGCCTTGTACTTTTGTTTTCTTTAACTCTGTTAAGTTATGCGAACTCTCTTTTCCCTTTCCTGTTCCTTTTCCATGCACCGTGGGTGCTCGTATTATCACTGACTCTCTTTCGTACTCCCCCATATAGTTAGGCAATGTTGAAATGCTTATGGTCTCCTTTCTACCTCTATCGAGTCTTGAGATCTCCTCGTAGACCTCCTCGAGGTTAGGATGGGGTTGACAGTCTTCCACATCTATTTCATCAAATGGTGGTGGATCGACACCATTCTTCTTCCATTGTTCCTTTCTGATTCTATTCCACAAGTCCTTGGGCCATTCTGCTTCTAAGTCTGGTATGGCTGATACAGGGCCATCTTGTGCTGTCTCTTGTTCACCTTGGGAATCTTCTTTTCTCAAATCTTTATCCTTTGGTTTGATGTATTCTTCATAAGGTTCCTGTGCAATCCTTGTTTCTGGTAGAGTTGGGATAGTCTTTTCTAGGGTTGTTTGTGCTACTTCTATGAGTTTTCTGCATATGGCTAGTCTTTCCTTTTCTAATTCCCCTCTAGGGTAGATTTTTTCATGTTGCTCTATGTTCGGTCCCATTTTGATTCTAGCTTGGTACGCTTTTAGCCACATATCCAAGTCGTCTGGCTTTGGGTCTGCTAGAATTGATCCGGGCTTCTCCCTATCTGAGCCAGGTTCGATTAGCTGAGGAGTCTCCTTAGACTTCCCTTGTTCTTTGTGTTTACTTGATTTTTTGATTTGCTTTTTACTGTTTGTACTCTTGTTCTTTGCCCATTTATCCTTGAGTTTCTCTCGTCGTTCTTTCCATTTCTGAGCTTTTGTGTTGCGGGAATTTTCACATGGGTCCTCCGAATCTTCCACTATCTGAGTTGAAGGGCTTATTTTCGTGTTGTTTTTTTGTTCCTCTTCTGATTGTTGTTCTTTTTTTTGTTTTGTTTGGGCTCTAGTGATGGCTTTTAGTGGCACTGTGTACTCCTTATCACTTCCCGATTCTTCTATGACCTCTATTACATTGATTGGTGCAGAACCTTGGTTTTTTACCGGATTCTTAGGGCAATCCCTAAAAAGATGTTCCTTTCCGCAATCACTGCAATATCCTTCCCAGATTCTAGGTGGTGGAGGGTTGTATGGTCGAGGGCACTCTCTAATGAAATGGTCTCCTCCACATCTATAGCATGGTCCTCTCTGTACTGGTGGTCTACTGGGTGGTCTCATGGGTTGTGGTGCTTTAGGAACTGTATACATTAGAGTGGAAGTCTCTGCTCCATAAGTCTGATCATAGCCTTCATACCCATAGTATGTAGTCTCATATGCCGGTTCGTATTCCATCATGTAGGCTTCATACGGATAGTACTCACTTGGTAGGGTTTCGTATCCCAGGTTTGTTGATTCTATCTGGGTCATTGTCGTGGCTGGTACTATAGCTCTTTCTAGATTTTCTTCTGGTTGCGCATACTTTACTGGTACTACTTGTTGAGGTTGCGACGGTTGGGGTCCTAGCACTGGTTGTGGTGGTGGGTATGGTGTCTGTTCAATTGGTCTAGGTACTCCCGTCTGTGTTGGATAAGGGTTGTACCTTGGGATCTCTCTGTTCGGGTCTCTAGGTGGATATCCATACGGTCGATACTGAGGTGGTTGGAAAGGGCGTGTTTGCCTATTAAATGGACAGTTCTCAGTAGTGTGATTAGTGTATTTCTGTTCTATGTGACAGTACCAAGAAGTCCCTTGTTGTTGCTGCCTGTTGTATGGATAAGCTGGTTGTGCACCGCCCCCTCCTCGAACACACAGGTGAGTGGGGTGATCTCCTCCACATCAGCTACATCTCCGTAGCATAGGCAATCTTTGAGCTGGGTGTTGATAAGCTCTTTGCCCCTGTGCCCCTAATTTCTTGGCTAATAGCTCTGCTAATTCTTCCACGTGACTGGAGTTGGAAGAAATGGCACTCCTTGAATCGTCCGATTTAGCGTGGCTGGACTTGCTGTTGAGGTCCTCGGCCAAGTTATCTTCCAAATCAATACACTCCTGAAGACACTCACTCAAAGTTTGTAGTCTTTTCACGTACACTAGTGTTCTTAAGGTTCCGTTAGTGAGCCCATCTAAAAATAGTGAAATCATCTTTTGTTGAGTCGGTCTCTCTGTCACTGGGCATCTATCCACGTACTGGTTGAACCTTCTGGCGGCATTCTTCACCGTTTCATTAGGATTTTGTTTGAAGCTGTGAATTAGCAAAGTTGAATTGTGTTTGATTCCTCTCTTAGTGAATTCTCCTATGAATTCTTAAAAAAATTGTTCCATGTTTCCAAACTGATTGGGATCTAAGGGTTGGAACCAGGTCAGAGCTGTTCCTATGAGGGTGACTCCAAACGCCTCATACTGTACAAAGAAGTCGTCCACTTGTTCCGCTCTTAGGACTTGTTTGAATTCAGCAATGTGATCATATGGTTCTCCTGATCCATCATAAGGGTTTCTTACACACTTAGCCACTTGAATAGGCCTCAGCCTTCTAACTGGTTCAGGTGGTATGGGCATCACAGGAAGAATAGGGACAGCTGGTCGTATTGGTGGCATTCCAGGCTGTCTTCCTATCGGTGGTTGTGGTCTTACTGGTGGTCTGTACTGGTTTCCTATCCCTGGTTGGGTCTGATAGTGTGCTTGTACTCCTGGCGTGGCAAATTGTACGTGAGCATGATTTGGTACGCTCCTATGGCTGGTCTGTCCTGACGCAGTATTTTCTGTTTCTTCTTGATTTCCAAATGGATTTTGTGAGGTTGTTGCCTGCTCTCTCTGAGGAAACACAGGTGTACCCATATATCTTAATCTAGACCTGTCTAAGATACTCACAGGCCAATACCTTCTTTGATCTTTATCCAGGTATGTGAGTCTAGTCTCATCATCCGGGTCTTTCAGTTCATAGAATGTCATGGGGTTCTCTTCTCTCCCTGGAACAGGTGAATCGGTTTTGCAACAGTAAGTTTGATCTGTGAATCATATAGACTTCTAACAAATAGTCGTCTTGAAGTATCAAGTCACCTCTCAAGACACGTGACACTCGGGATCTGCCTCTAGGGGTGGTCACAAACTCTTCTGGTTGTGTCCTTCCCAGGTTTTCAGGGTCTGAGAGTTCCCCTCTTTCATTGATCCTTTCCGGGAATTCGGTTTCAATGTAGATGTGGCCAACTTTGTCAACATATGCACCTCCTTCGTATTTGACAGCTGGTCGGGGTACAATTGTGGCATTCTGGGAAGTTACCATCCTGGCCACAGACCTATTTAAGCCATCCAGGTAGATTGGAATCTCCTGGGCATTGGTGGACACATACTGCAGGGTAGTACGGTAGTCCCCCTCCACAGTAGTCATGAAGCTTCTCGTTGGTGTGGGACCTTGCATGTCTTCCGAAGCCATAGGTAATTCCTCTTCCGAGTCACTAGAAGTTTCTAAGTAAACAGAGTGGTGACTAGCCTGGGCAGTACTTCCTACTGAAGATATGATACTCCTTCGACTACTTAGAACTCTTCCTGACCTCAAGTTCATTCACTCTCCCAAGCCTCTCTTTATGCTTCTTAGATTCCCCTTGGGTAGCTCTCCCAATGACTCAATTTGTCTGCCAAAAGAAGGGGTCAATCTGGGCGAGACCACTTCCTGACGATACTACTCTCGGCGATACTGCACTGACCGCGATACGATACCAGAGGTCTATGCGATATGATACCAGACACCTAGACGATACGATATCAATCTGGTGTCGCGATACTATTCCGAAAAACAAACGATACGACACCTCATCTATGCACGATACGATACCTGAAAATCTCGACGATACGATACTAATGACAGTGTCGCGATACTGTCCTGATGAACAGACGATACGATACCAGAGGCCACAGGCGATACGATCTCACCGTGATGAGTGCGATCGCGATACCAATCTTGGCGACACGATACCACTACGGTGTCGCGATACCAAGATAAGCAATCAACGATACGACACTTGGGGAGGGCCCGATCGCGATACCCAAGTAGTGTCGCGATACCAAAGTATCAAGCGATACGATACCACCCGGTAAAGTGAGATCGCGATACTAAAGACTTAGGCGATACGACACCACAATGGTGTCGCGATACCCAGTGTTAGTACCAGACGACACGATACCAGGGATCGGACACGATCGCGATACCAACTCGGTGTCGCGATACCGAAATAGTGTCGCGATACCAAGACTGATATCCAACGATACGACACCTCTGGCGAGTGTCGCGATACAAGGGAATTTTGGTATCACGATACCAAAACTCAACCGATCGCGATACTCAAGCCAAAAGGTCTCCAAACTTGAAAATTTTTATACCCCCTTGCACCTCTCACCCTTCTCCTCACTCCTAAGCCTCTGTCTCTCACAAAATATGCAATTAATCAAAAATTTTCCCCCCCGCGATACTGCGCATTCCTTTTAATCATTTGTTTGTGCAAGTTTAGAGAGTTTTAGGTATTAAATCTTAATGGGGACTCACCTTGGGTCTATCTAGTTTGCTTCTTGATCTTCTGCACAAGCTTTGAAGCTCTATTTTGCACGTTACCAACCCGACGATACCAGTCGCTGCTCGCCACGATACTGAAACACTGGGAAGTGTCGTTTGAAATGAAAAATTTTTTGGTTTTTATAGTTTTTTGAACAGAACTTGAATTTTGGGTATTTTTGGTGATTTTTTGGGGATTTTGGCCTACTCCTACTCCTCTTCTCCTTACTTCTCCTCTCCTTCTAACCTAACCCTAACTCCTTCTTCTCTTCCCTCCTCCTAAGCCTAAACCTAAAACTTATCACACACACCTCGAAGATGAGAAGTGACAAGTGTTGAAATGGTGGACTACTTGCCAAAGGATGAATTTGCGTCTACAAGTACGATTCGATCACACTCGCTCTATAACCATCACGAAGGCACCTTGGTAAAGTGACTCCCCGGCAACGGCGCCAAAAACGTGTGTACTTGAGCCACGAAGACTCAAGGACTTGTGTCAATGAGACTATACCTCAATTGCCACACAAGTGCATATAGTGGGATCTTTAACACACATTTAAATGTCAATCCTAAGGAGCGACTAACCAAGTGTATGAAGACGTGTGCACACGTGATGGATAATGAAGTGGTTTTGCTAGCATGCACGAGAAAAGACTACTACCACTCACACCTACTGAAATACTGAAAGTGTTGCCGCAAGCCTCTTTTCAGCAGTTTTGGTATTTTGAGGTTTTCTCCCAGCCCAGAACTCCGAACATAGGCAATAGGGTACTCGTTTCGAAGCTCTCGACGAGACGCATCTAATGGCGGTGGTTTCACTCAATTCTGACCACTCTGCTTCAAGTTATGGCAAAAAACAGTGAATTACGGGAGTCACAAACACCCGCGCCACAGCTTCTCCTAGCTTACGCACGCACTACAGCAGCTCAAAACAAAGGGGAAGGGGTAGACAACAGTCCTACACATGCATTTCAAGCATCACACACACATACAAGAGCAAAATGAAGATCAAAATCAGCAAGAAAGAGGCAAACTCGAAAATTCAGAAGTGCTCCTTCTTCACAATGGCAAAAAGTTCTTTACAAAGAGTCACTTTTGACTTATATACTAGTGCCCTAAGTTTGGTCCTTTCACACAAGAGACCGGCACTTTATTCACTAAAGACTAATTTCCTACTATTGTACATGGGTAAATCACTAATCTTCTGTGGGGATGCATCTAGAGGACTCCTCTAGTGCATTTACAACAGAAAATATATACAAAAGTGGTTATGATACAAAAGTTGCGTGTCCAAATCGGAAAAATTTTGGGCCCCGTCTTTTTCTCTGCTTTGTGCGCTCTTTAGCTCTGCAACACATGCATTTTTGTGTCATGATTTCCTAAGATTTCCCCCCCCCTTTGTTTAATTCTTTTGTTTGCATCCTTTGGGTTATTCATAATTTTCAAGTTCTCTTGTATCACATGCGTTTCGTCCTTCTATTGTCTCATGTGTGTTTCCTCCTCCTCTGTTTTTCATCATCTACGAGCATAAGGATAAGAACATTTTGTTTTTTGGTTTTTTTGTACATCTCCCATGAAGCTCCTTGGCATGTGCATCTACTTCATGTCTATTTCATGGCGTCGATGTCCCATTAACAATGACTTGAGGCGGTTTGGCCTTTCTCCTTCAAGTCACATGAGTGATAATATTCCATCTCTTCAAGTCACATGAGTGATAATATTCCATCTCCTTGCTCCTTGTAGTTTCAAAGTTGAAGTCCGTGACAAGTCAAATTACAAGATAGGGAAGTTGAAGTGAGGCAAGTAGAACATCCCAATCTCAGAGATTGTAGTTCTCTTTTACATCCCAATTGAGAGATCAACTCCATGAGAAGTTACAAATCTTTTGAAAGAATGACACACACCCACCCAAGAGACTCCCTTTCTCTTTTTTTTAGGGGTTTCATGTTTGTTTGTTTGTTTTTAGAGTACAATGAATTGAAAGGACACACACACCCGACTTCCTAAGGTAGAGGCACCTATCTTGGGGAACTCTGAACATCCGGGGCCGGGTGAGACTTGAACCTAGCCAGCTGCCTAGGAGTACAAGACACATCATGTTTGCATTTTGCATTTTGCATATCTTTATGAAAGTCAGGCTCTCATCTCCTCCTGTGACAAAGCCAAACATTGAAGTTAGCAGGAGAGGGAGCCTACATGGTTCTTTGAATTTTCAAATTTGTCACGGAGTAAATGCTATCACAGACAGAATTCTGGATAACGAAGAAATCGGCTATAAATATTCATGGTGCCATATTCAGTTCCTTGTCTTCTAAACATCTGTATTGATTGCAAAGACACCTTGTCACAAGCTGTAAAGGCTGAATGATTTCTGCTGATCAGGTCGACTCTGGCATACCTTCTGCATCAAGGATCGCGTTCTAACAACTCCAATGACAAAGCAGATGGCGGCCTTTGGAAGCGCCATGTGCAGAAAGCGCCGATGATACTTTTCATTACAATTCACGGTAACCATCACCTAATGTCGTCATCATGGCTACTACCTACCACTCAAGGAACATGGAGTCGAGCTTCAGAGTAAACTGTCCAGCCTCTAGGAAATTGGCTCTTCCTTTTCTTACGCTGGCGTCATTTTAAGTTTTAACTTATGTACAGACATCGAGGGAAAAATTAACGGATCGAGACACATGCGCGCAGATTTATACAATATTGGCAGAAGAAACTAGTATGTTCTTAATCTCAGGCTTTCTCGCTGCTGATCTGTCAAGCATGTTGCTTCTGTCAACTGCCACGCCTTTTGCGAGAACGTAAAGATCACTTATGCACGCAGATTCAGAATTTATCTGTTGCAGTTTGCACCTTTCAATGTCATAGGCACCTCTCTCTCTCTCTCTCTCTCTCTCTCTCTCTCTCTCTCTCTCTCTCACACACACACACACACACACACAAGATAATCGTAAGTAAATATTGCTCAACGTCGGGTACCTGTACGATTATCTTCTTTGATTTTGTCTTCTATGACTCTGACTCTCAATACTTAATCTGTCACGGGTTTCGGCATTGAAGTCTATGGTCCGATCTCTTTGTTTCTGTTGGTTCTTCATGCATTTGCCACGTTCGTCACATAAGGCAAGCTTTCGTGATTTCTGAATCGGCGTCGATAATTCGTATTGAGCATTCTCTCTTTAAGGCGTCATTCAGTAATTTTCTGTATTCAGACAGTACTAAACTGTAGTCAATGACTCTTTCAGTCGAGAAATGCAGTAAGGCAAATGATTCAAATATTTATTCTCAGCTTTCACTGCAGGTCACTGTGTTGGCCCTGAATGTTCAGCATTCGTAGATCTTAACCTTCCTTGTTTCAGTAAGTATGTTTGGGCCTAGTCATCTAGGCAAACACAAACATGCTTTTCTGCTGGTTCTAATAGCTGCGTCCTTTTTGTCTGGGCTTCTGACATCCCGAATGATCTCATTTCGAAAATGTAATGCTCCAATTGAGCCATTCCAGGCTCCAGTCAGAATTCGTCCAGTTACAAATGGTTTGGAACGTGTAACAGATTGGAGTTCCACAGATTTGGCGATTTTCCGAACAAAATGTGGTACACCAGTTCCTTCAGAGGATGTGAAAACCCTAGTTATGACCAAAATTTTTGATGGTTCTTCACCGTTTCTAGGTTTTCCACCTGAGCTAGCAAAGCCATATTTGCATGAGAAACGTATAAGAGGGTGGGGTTCTACAGGTACAGTGTTTAAGCGTCTTCTTGAAGAGGTTAAACCCCAAATTATACTCGAATTGGGTACATATCTAGGTGCCTCTGCTATACACATGGCTACGCTGGCGAAATCCATGTTTGATCATCAGATTTTAATCCTCTGTGTTGATGACTTTCGAGGATGGCCCGGGTTCCGGGACAAGTTCAAGTTTCATCAAATTAATGGAAACGTGCAGCTACTTTACCAATTCATGCAGAATGTGCAGACGATGAACTTTACGGATCATATACTGCCATTGCCGTTCTCTACAACATCTGCTATGAGCGCTCTATGTGAATGGGGTGTTTATGCAGATCTTATTGAGGTTGATGCAGCACATGATTTCCACTCTGCTTGGGCAGACATCAATTTGGGGTACTCGCTTCTTCGGCCAGGCGGGATCATGTTTGGCCACGATTATTATACAAAATTGGACAATAGAGGAGTGGGCAGGGCAGTCGATCTGTTTGCAAAATTGAAAGGACTTCGTGTTGAGCCAGATGGCCAGCATTGGATATTAAGAAGCAAATGAGAAGAACACAAGTTCCAAGACTTCCGGCATGAAGATTGAGAAGATCCCCTACATTAATGACAAGTTGGATCATGCTAAAATGTCTTCTTCTAAAAGATATGCTAAGAAATGGTCCGTGAATATGGGCAGCCAAACGATATGTTTTTTAATCACAGAACAAGATTTGGGACAACAAGCAGATTCACAAGCATAACTTCAGTTGGAAGAAACTGTTCACATAAATATTGTGGTATGCAGGGTGTATTATTCCTATGTGTAATGCTGTGTACATGTATTTTGAGAGAATTACTGTTCATATTTTTCATCTTCAAGCTCTTTTAATGATTTGAACACATTTAATGACATCTTTACCTCAGACAAGTTGGGTTTTGTTAAATGTTTTTGTTTATTGGCACATACTCCACTAATTTGCAATTTGTGGATTTCGAAT
>CM035406.1:130611763-130624263 GCA_020310875.1 Ceratopteris richardii
TAGGGCTAATGGGTGCGGGAATTGTGGGGTTAGTGGTCGTAAAGACAATTTCTGCAACGCCACTGGCGAATGAAGATGTTGGTATGGGGGAAGGAGGGTGAAGAGGGGAGGCTGTAAGGACGGGCGGTGAGAGCGGAGCGGTTGGGGTGGTCGGTACTTCAGTGACTACTGAGGTTTGTACAGCTGTAGCGCGGGGTGGGGAATCTACAAAGATGGTTTCTACTGCCAACGAACTTTCGGGGACGAGGCGTGCCTCCCTGGCTTGTTCTGAAGACTGTGCTCCTGTGGGTACATGAATGTATTCGCCGGGCTTTGAAAGTAGTCGTACTCTGCGGGGGTCAAACTGTGGTAGTGGCTTTCGTTGCAAGTACCTGAGTGCTTCGTTGGAGCCTACTGATTTGACTAACTCTTTGAATCCTTTGATGTATGCGTCTTCGAATCCGCCTGTGACAAGTTCTTGTTCTATTATTGTTTGACTCTCTTCCTCTGTCAGCTTTTTGCGTGCCCAAACTTTTTCCATAGTTCTATACAGCTTCTTGATAGCTAGTGTGTAAGCTGCTACCTCGTAAGTTTCATCTTCATGGGTACTTGTATCGCCATGTGTGTCTGTTTGTTGGCCTTGGCCATCTGTCTGTTCATGCTCTTGGGATTCCTGTGTTCCCTGGCTAGCTTCGTCGTCTCCTTCGTCGTCATCGGTTGCTGTTCTTTCGTCATCAGAGCTAGACATGACCTGTCCTTGTGGCTGATCCCTGGGTGTGGTAGGGTAGCTAGGCCTTTCAAATTCTTGAGAAAACAACTGTCCTTCTGAAAACTGGAACTCATTAGAGAATGCATCGGGCATCTCAAAATCAAAAGTTTGGTCTAGTGGCTCTGCTTGTCCTGGTTCTAAATGGGGTATTGGAAAAGAGAAAGCTTCCGCACCAATAGTGGTGGGAAGTTCAGCTGCTGTGGTGATAGGTTCTGTGGTTGTGGCTGCTTGAGGTGCAACAGTACTGGTGGTGCCCTCCGGCGTAACTGGTCTTGATAACCGTATACGAATTGGTGGTACCGTGGGAGTGGCTGCTGTTGGTGACTGCTCTGGAGATGGTTGTGGCGAGGGTGATTCTGGGACTTGTAGGCATGGGATAGTACCTCTCATCCGCTTTCCAGCTCTACCTTTGCTAGACTTTCTAGCCTTCCTAGTGGTGCCTTTAAATGCTTTTAGTTCCTCACTGGTCATGGCACGCTCAATTGGTAAGTCATACGCCAAGCACATATATATGATCCTGGTGAGGGCGCAGCATCCATTGATTACCTTCTTTCGCTCCCACCTATGTTGTGCCAAATAGAGCTGATCAATGATCCAGCTGGCTGGATCAACCGTTTGAGGTCCAGTACATGCTAAGTATAATCCAAACCAGATTCTCTTGTGGGGCATGGTAAAACGATCCTGAGCTGGGAAAGCAAAGTGCTGCATGCATATCCGTAATGGCTTAGAGAGCTCAGTTGTTATAGCAGAAATATCCTCCCATTTAGTTACGTCACCACGTTTCATCTGCTCTGGGACTAGCCGTTCTCTCTCCGTCGGAGTGTGTGTTCCATGTATTTTCAGAGTTGCGCGAATTAAATCTTTAGACAAATAAAACCTTCTGAATGGAGGATCATTTACCAAGGATGGTAACATGAATGTGCCGGGTAGATCCTTGTTCTCTGAAGCCGTTAAGGTGGTTACCAAGTAAAAACATCTGTAAAAATCGGGTTTAGGCAGAGGGTCGCTAAAATACTCTGTAAATCCCGCTCGTGCCCAAACGTGCGTTAGATCTTGTGTATTTTGCAGTCCTTCAAATTCTCGTGAAAAGAACTGGTACTTGGCCCATGTGCGTAAATCAAATGCCAAGTTGGCCTCAAATATGAAATCATCGTCTGCTAAGGGTCCTGCTAGGCCTTGAAACCAATGAGAATTACGATGAATCTTCTCAGTATATCCTCTAGGAGGATCATCGATGGGCATGGGTCCTGGAAAACCTTGAAACTCTGGTGGTTGCATCGTAGGATAAGATTCTGCGAGTAATTCTCCAATAGTGGCCATTGGTGCACTGGGGCCAGCTTCTGATGGTCCTGCTTCGGTTTGCATGATGACTGATGAGCTAATGGAAAAGATCTGCTACAAAAGATTAACACATTAGTATGGAAATTAATTATGATCCCATTAAGGTGAGACCGCAATCCCTTTCCATAACCGATGTGTAACCCGTGTAGCCAAGTGTCGTGAAGTGATTGATGCAATGATCTTTTTGCAGAGCTAATGTAGGCCTCTAGACACCTACATGGTCAGGTTATGCCTGCAATTCTTGATGAGCTTTTATTATGCATGATGTGGGGTTTGGTTGTATGAATTTATACAAGGTTTGGTTGAAGGTGAATTAGTACAAGGGTGGAGTTTAAACGGGGTGGGAGAATTGTTAGATAAGGGGGTACAAGAAGACGTTTGGATACGTTTCGGTATCCATTTCCTAAGAGTCTTGGAGTGGGTGGTATGTTTCTGCTGAGGGACAAAAAGTGGTATCGGGTTTGGTGGTAATGAAGGATGAAAAGATTTCGGAGGGGTATATATTACATGGCTAGAGGGTTGGGCTATAATACATTGTTTGGGTACCCAAATCTGCATGGGTGGGGGCCGATTGATAAGGTATTTCTTGGCGATCCAAATCTGTCGAGTATTGGTACTTGTAAAAGAAGATCGAGGGGACTTTGGATGCTGACTCTGCTTCTCTTGAAACTTTGTCCTGCTCTCGTCTGCAGTGTTGCCAATAGCCTATGGTTGTTGTCCTTTTGGCACCCATATTTGTCTCGTGCCACTTGTTCTGTGATGTTGATACTGCTGCTTTCTTTGCCTTGTCTGGTGGTGTTGTCGGTCTGGGTTCCTCTGTTGTGGTTGACTCCTTCGAGGTTGGGTTTGAGAGGTCCAATGGACGCTCTGCTTTGGAAAAGAAGGGAGATCCAACACTTGCGTGACCTGCCCATTAGGAAGTGATTCGTTCTTTATCTTTAATCTAGGCCAGTCCGCAGCAAGTTTGGAAGGATGAGCACCGCAGGGTGTTGTGCTCATTTGGCCGCTGATGCAACCCACCTGACCGCTGATTGTGTTCATCTGCCCTAGCGGTTGGGTAGCTGCCCCTTCTAGTTTGCAGGAAGCCCTAGGGAAGATCTCCTGTCGTTCTTCTGATTGACAATTGTTCATAGCCAAGCCCGAGTGGGTTGGTGTAGACCTGACATGACTGGTCTGACCCAAGATCTTCCGGTCTTCCGTCGCATGCGTTTCATAGGGTCTAGGGTTACAAACCTCAATCGGAATGCCGTTAGGGAAGTCAAGCGGTATCACTCGCTTCTGTTCTAAGGTTCCAATCTGTAAGGAGCCTTGTCTAAGATTTAGGTCCACTGAGTGATTGTATAGCCAATCTTGGCCAAGGATTAGGGGTTCTATCAGGTCGTCATCATGGCACACTAGTAGCTTCGCTGTCATGGTCACATCCTTAATGAGGATAGGAAGGTCCACCTCACCCATGCAAGGGGTTTCCATGCCTCCTAGCCCTATGAGGTATGCCTCAATTGGCCGCATTTCTATTCCTGAATCCTTATAGTGGGACCATCTAATAGCACTAGTCGCAGCACCTGAGTCAATTAAAGCCCTGAGCTCTTGGCAAGGGTTGCCGTGCTCTAGCCTAACTGTAATGAATGGTCTCCTGTCCACTATACTAGGATGAGTGGCTGACTTTACTTGACACATGGCCATGGGATATCTGGGTGTAGTTTCCAGATGGTTATAATGTTCTCTCCCTAGTCCTTGTCTTCTTAACTTCATGCGTTTAATGTGTTCTATTGCTTCTGCCTGAGCTTCCGCTCGTATTCTATTTTCTTCCTCCTTACGCTTTTTTGCCAACGTGAGTCGTCTAAGCATATCCTCAGTAAGAGGTTCCTGATATAGCTTGACTCTATAGCCACTAATATAATTAGGCATTATATCTCCTTCTAAAGTGGCTAATTGTACTGCTCCACTTGTTGAGAGTCTGTTAATGATCATAGGTCCATAACCTCGCTTTTCTAACTTACGTGCGTGTTGTTTCAACGTATAAACTAGAACTAAATCTCCTTCTTTTAGGCCTTTATCTTTCACATGTGCATCAAAATATGCTTTCTGTCGCTTCTTTGCTGCGTATATGCCTGCTGCTTCCTTTAGCCTGGTTTCTCCTAATCGTTCCAAGTCCAATATTCTTGCCGATAATTCATGGCCGGTCCACTGATGTTCTTGTGCAACCTTAAGGGTCGGTATCAAGAAGTCCAAAGGAAGCACAGCATTCTGACCAAAAACCATCTGAAAGGGAGTTGCATTGAGTACGGTCTTGTAGGCCACTCGATATGCCCAAACAGCGTGGTGTAACTGTTTGTCCCAATCTGAACGTTTGTTGTTCACGAGTTTCGTCAGTACGTTACAAAGGATCTTATTAGTGCTTTCAGCCTGACCATTGGCCTGAGGATGATATGGTGCGGATTTCTTGTGAATCACCATAAAATCCTGTAACAAATATTCAATGACTTGGTTTAGAAAGTGAGTGCCTCGATCGCTCACTAACTCTATAGGCAATCCATATCTTGTAAAGACATTTTCAAATAAGAATTTTGTAGTTGTGTGTGCATCATTCTTTTTCGTGGCTTTTGCCTCTACCCATTTCGTAAGATAATCTGTGGCAACAATAATGTATTCAGCATGTGTACCTTTTGCAGGGGGGTTAATGGGTCCTACAAAGTCTATACCCCACTTTGAAAATGCACGTCCGCCCATCATGGGTTTCAATGGCATTTCGTCTCTGCGAGTAGGAAACTGAGTTCTTTGGCACACATCACATCTCTTTACATAGGTATGCGCATCCATGTGAAGAGTGGGCCACCATAATCCTGCAAAGAGGATGGCTTTGATTATCCTATCGGGTCCAAAATGACCTCCTGCAACACCTTGGTGTGCAGTCTCTAGTATGCTTAGATAATCGCTCTCATGAACACATTGTCTTAGATATCCATCTCGTCCTCTTTTGTATAGGTTATCGCCAATAAGTGAATAATCTTGAGCTTCCTGCTCTAGACTGCGTTGTCGAGCTAAGGTCATTCCTTGAGGGAATGTCGTCGTCCTCAAGTATGTCACTAACTGTTCACTCCAGCCTGGTGTGAGAGACACATGATACAACGTAGCATGTTCTACTGGTGGTCTTTCACAACAAACATGGCATTCCTTACACAACTTGTAGACATCTGCTTCCATCGAAGGCCAATATACTCCTAATCTATGCAGAGTCTGTAATGTTCGATGTTTTGAGTGATGTTGCTTTAATGCACCTATGTGTGCTAATTGCAACCAATTCACATGTTCTGATTCATCTACACAACAAGCAAGAATCTTTTGATTATCCTGTTTATATATGCTTCCTGCCATTATTTGGTATCTCTGAGACTTGGTAATCTCTCCTTCTTTGATCTTTATCCTAGGATTCTTGGGTCTGTATGTCAGAATAGGGACTATAGGCTTAGCCCATTCTGGTGCTATCTCAAGATTAAACAAGTATGCATCTGGTAGATCATCCGCTACTCCTTGAGGAGCTTCTCCTGAGGTTAATCTTGAAAGGTGGTCAGCTATAAGTGAGTAATAGAAACCAACGTATCAGTCGTCCTGTGTTACAAGGCTTGTTGACTAAGTACAATAGGGCTTGATGATCTGTAAAGAACTTGAATTTGTTGGCCAACAAGTAGTGCCTAAACTTCTTTACTGCGTAGATCATCCCTAATCCTTCTCGTTCCGTCGTGGTGTAATTTCTTTCTGCTGCGTTCAATTGTCTGCTTGCGTAAGCTATGGGGAGATCTATGTTACCTTCATTCGTGGGTTGTGCTAACACGCATCCTATGGCATAATTGGATGCATCCACATGTACATGGAATGGCTTACTCCAATCTAGGGTAGTCAATATAGGTGCTGAGCATAAACGTCGTTTGAGTTCATTGAATGAATTTTCACATTCATTTGTCCATTCGAAATTGGTTAAAAGAGAGTACAAAGCCTTGGCGATTATTGCATACATGTGTATGAATCTCCTATAATAACCGCAATGGCCCATAAATGCTCGTACCTCTTTCACATTAGTTGGTCTAGGTAAATCTGCAATTACCTTCACCTTTTCTTCATCCGTAGAGATTCCATTTTTTTACACAATGTGTCCTAGAATTTTGCCTTGTCTGACCATGAAAACGCATTTTTCTGGGTTCAAACAAACCTGATATTCTCGACATTTGTCAAATATTTTCCTTAACTCTGGGATATGCGTCTGTCTTACATCTGAATGAGCACATAAGTCATCGACATAAACTTCCAAACTCTTGCGTAAGAATTCCTTAAAAACATGACACATGAGTCGCTGGAAAGTGGCGAGTGCATTTGTTAAGCCAAATGGCATCACACGAAATGCAAATATGCCCCATTCAGTGGCAAATGTCGTCTTGTGTTGGTCCTCTGGAGCAATGGCTACTTGATTATAGCCTGAAAAACCATCAAGAAAGCTGTAAACTTCCTTGCCCGCAACTCTTTCCAATAGATGTTCCGTGATAGGAAGAGGATAACTATCTCTAATCGTTGCGGCATTAACTTTTTTAAGGTTAATACACACACGCAATTTTCCATTCTTCTTGGGCACTACCACAATGGGGGATACCCATTCGGTATGCTCAATTTCGTAAATGAATCCTGCTTCTATCAAGCGATCTATCTCCTCTTTAATCTTCGCAGCGTAGTTATCATTGTACGTGTAAGGTTTCTGTTTTGTCGATTTTGCATCTGGAGTCATAGGGATTCTATGAGAACATATATCTGGATCTACTCCTTTCAAATCTTTGTAAGTCCAAGCAAAAACATCTCTATATTCGCGCAATAGGGCAACTAGCTCTTCTTCTTCTTCAGTTGTCAAATCATGCCCTATGTATGTACATTTTTCTTCTTCTCCTTCGATAGCAACTATTATTTTCTTGGTTTTCTCTCGGTTATCATATACTTGTCCATCATTCGCTTTTCTATTAGGCATTCGTACCATGATTCTTCTATCTTCGATTTCATATTTCTTGAAGTTCTCGGGTACTTCAAATAAAGATTCTTCTTTTTCTGACATGGTTTCTTTCTTCTTTCTTTTCTTGCCTTCACTCTTGTTAGTCACTTCCGTGGCTAACCTCACCTCATTCGTAATTTCCTCGTGTCTCTGAGTGTGAGTCTCTACCTCGAAAAAATATTCTTCCTCTGATGCAAAGGGTGGGTCCATGATAATTGATTCTAAATCAAAATCGCTTGCATCCTCCAATGCATCAGTGTTAGGTTCACACTCTTCTAAAATTGCATCGCACATGATTGGCTCTATCGTGAAAACTGAAATTTCATAGCCATCCTCGTCACAGTGGGGTGTCCATTGTTCTTCATTGATGGCTACATCCATGGTTGCTAGGATTTCTGCCCAACCATGGGGTTCAAACTCTTCGTCTAGGAATACTACAGGTGCGTAGGCTGGATCTTGAAGGGTTCGTGGATGTTGTTCTGCACCTAAGGTCCTGGCTTCTAACCTTTCTTCCTCTTGTTTGGCTACTTTACACATCCATAAATGAGTATCCTCATGCAACCAAGAAGGATCTGATTCTAATGAGTGCACGGATTCCGTCTCTACTGGTGTCTTATGGATGGTATTCCATTGTATTGGGGGTACATCTCGATGTGAATAGTCTTTAAGATTGACTTTGGTAGTCACCCCTAAATGTTGCAAGTACAAAGAATTAGTTCCCCAATCTTGTACAATTTGCAACTGACGCATGAATGGTCGTCCCAATATCATCTCATAAGCATGGTTTTTTGCAAAGTCACAAATGGCAAAGGTATGCTCAAATTCTATGCCACAAGTGGTGAGTGATATGCCTTCTAGTAAGCCTAATGGTTTTTCTATGTGTCCATCAGCCATTTGTAGCTTCATCCTGGTGGGTCTCAATGCTGGCTTACCCCAATGTTTCCATAGAGCGGTGGTAGCTATGGCTACTCCGGCTCCTGAATCTAAGATGGCTTTCGTGGTGTAACCCTGATGGGTTATCGGAAGATAAGTGTTACCTTCCTCTCCTTTACTTACATCTCCAATCTTTTCTACGGGTATCTCTGGTACCTTATTTTGTGATCCTATTTGTGAGGGAGTAGTAGCAAGCTCGGGGAATTGATTTGCTACATGTTTCCACAATTCTGGTTTTACCTTTAACAACTCCTCTAGAGTGAGATTACACTGTACTTTGGTATTCTTGATCACTTCCGTGTTTCTAGGGATTACTGATTCTTCATTCCTCACTATTATCGTGGGTGCTCTCATACTAATAGACTTTACTTCCCAAGGTCCTGTGAACTGAGGTAATTCTTGTAAAGAATTAGATTCAAATCCTGTGTGTTCACTCAGTTGTTCTTCCTCTACATCATCGTATATAGAGGGAATGTCTTTGGGAAATTGTTCTTGCAAGTCGTCTATTTCTTGAATAGGAGGATGGGTTCCTTGTTCCTTTCTCCACTTCTCTTCTTGTATTTCTCTCAAAAATTCATGAGAGTACCTATGTATGGAAGACAGGTTGTTTTGACTTTCTGTGTTGGGTACTTGAGACAGGGATGGTGCATTCCTTTCCTGTGTCTGTGAGACAATAGGGTTCCTATGCTGATCCTTTTTCTCTGTGCTTTCAATCAAATATTCTAGCCTCTCCATTAGTCCTTGAAAATGTAATTCCGGTTTTGCCATGTTATTCCAATTGAGATATCTAGAGGCTTCGAACAAAGCTTGTGCTAGTTCTACCATCTTCATGCAAAGTTTAGTTCTCTCAATTTCTAGATCAGCTCGAGGGTAGTTTTTGCTCATTTCAGTTACCTGAGGTCCCTCTTTTAATCTAGCCTGATATGCACGAAACATCATGTCTAGATTTTCTGGTATGGGTTCCGCTAAAACTGATCCTGATTTTTGAGCTGGATTCTCTTGATTCAAGTCCTGTGAAGTCAATTCTAGGATTTTGGCTCTAGATTCCTTCAAACTTCCTTCCAACTCAGTTATCTTTTTACTCCATTTTCTCTTAATTCTTTCTCTAGAATCTTTCCAGGATTTTGTCTTTTTACTACTAGATTCTGCAACTTCACTGGTTCCGGCTACTTTCTCTTGATTAAGCTTTTGGTTCTGTAAGAGCGCCTGGGCTCTTGTTATAGCTTGGATAGGCACGTATGTAGGGTTGGATCCATATGCGTTATTTACAATACCTATCACATTGATCGGTGTCACATTAGAAGCGTTAACTGGATTTTTAGGACAATCTTTGATTATGTGCTCTTTGCCACAATCGGCACAAAAGCCTTGTATGTTATAGTACTGTGATTGCCCTGCTATTGGAGGATGTGGACAATACTTTATGAAATGATCTCCTTGGCACCTAAAGCATGGTCCTCTAGGGCCCTGTGGTCTTTGTTGTCTTATTTGGGGCCGTGGATTTGGGTTTGTGTACATCACATTAGCATGGTCTGGCTCCCAACTAGGTTCCACTGGTGGACTTTCATAATGATATGTTTCTACGTGTTCTGGTGACTCTGTGTAATATGCGGGTGGACTATCTACATGAGTGGAGTCAAAACTGTTCGAATTCGGGTCACCCTCTGTGATCAAAGGTGAAGAAGGCACTAAGGCCTTACTTAGATTCTCTTCTGCAGCAGCGTATTTGACTGAGATGACATTCGCTGGTGGGGGTGGCTGCTGAGCTAAGACAGGTTGAGGTCTCTGTTGAGCCTGGTATGGGTAGTTCTGAGGAGGCCTATAGTAATAAGGCTGAGCATTGTATTGGCCTTGATACCTACCTGGCTGCGGGTATGCTTGCGGGTAGTTCTGTCTCACGATCTGTTTGTTATATGGGCAGTCCTGAGCCGTATGATTTGTATATCTTCTCTCAATTGTACAGTATTGGCCACTAGGGTTGGCTTGTGGTTGTGGTGCATTGGGACACACATTTGCCATATGGTCACCACCACAGGTGTAACAACGCTTGTTCATTAGCACCCTAGGTTTACTAGAAACTCCTAATTTCTGGGCCACTTTTTCTGCTAGGTCTTCTATCGAGTTAGACAATTTTGTGGATGCTAGAGATGAACAGTCTGAGTCCTTATAGACCTTTGAGAGTTCCAACTCGTCTCCTAAGTTGTCCTCAATGTCTATACAAATTCTTACACATTGCTCTAGCGTTCTGGGTTCTTTTAGGTACACGTAGGAGCGTAGTTTAGAGCTCAACAAGCCATCTAGAAACAATGACACTTGCTTGGCTTGTGAGGGTAGCTCTTGCATTGGACATCGTTCAACATATTGTCTAAACCTACGTCCTGCCAGTCTGACTATTTCCTGAGGGGTCTGTTTAAAGCTATGAATCAACGAAGACGTGTCATGTCTAATCCCACTTTTAGAGAATTCCGTGATGAATGACTCTAAAAAGTGATGGATGTCTCTAAATTGCCTTTGTTGCAATGGTTGGAACCAAGTTAAAGCTGTATTCTTTAACATTAGTCCAAATGCGTTGTATTGCGTGAACATGTCTTCAACTTGTTCTGCTCTTAGTACTTGCTTGAATTCTGCGACATGGTCATAGGGATCTCCTGTCCCATCAAAGTAATTCTTCATTGATTTTACTAACTGTGTGGGTCTCAATATTCTTGCGTGTTCACGTGGTCTAGGTAGAGGAAAATCATCTCTACCACCTAGTATTCCATGATCTCTTTGTCTATCCGCTCTATTAGTGTCCGTGGTTGTTCTATCTCTCCCTATGGGATGAGTGAAGCTTACTTCGGGTCTTTCTTTATTTTTCTCTCTTTGATTTCCATGGGCTGAGGATGTTCCTGCCCCTTGTTGACTCGTATTCATGTTCGCTCTAGATGGAGGGAATACCAATTCACCTCTCCATGTGTATGTGTTTTTAGCGCGGTCAGGCACCACAAAGACTCTTTCTGAAGTCTCATCCAAGTATACAACCTTTCCAGGTGTATCCGGGTCCTTGAACTCGTATATCGTGATGATTCCTACCTCGCTAAGTAGTTCTGTCTTGTATCTCCAAAAGGCTTCATCAGTTTCTTTATTTACAAACAACTCTATGCTTCTGTTGTCCTGAGGGATCCATTCCGGGATTAGTACTCGTGTCAGTACAGATTTCCCTCTAGGTGTTCTAGGCTCTTCTAATGGTTCTTTTCCTTGAGATTTTGCTTCCGTCTATGGTTGAATCACGCCAAACTCGTTGGTATTGTCTGGCTGCGTACTTAGGATGTACATCGTTCCTTCTTTGTCTATGTATGCGTCTCTCTCGAATTTCACCATTGGACGTTCCAATCCAATGGGTTGATCGGGGTTGTGCATTTGCACCACTTGCCTTCGCAAACCATCCTCATAGATGCGAGCACCTAATCGGTTGGTTCGGAGAAACTCTAGTTGTGTTCTATAGGGTCCTTCAGGTTTTTCTAAATAGGCTACATTCGACCCTCCTTCTGGTTTTTCTGTGCTAAATGCCATTTCTGAATCACTAGTATCTGAGCTCTCGTAGGGATAACTAGTGTTCAATTGTTGAGCCCACGATCGTGCAATAGTTCTTACACTTGCCTCTGATGATCTAAGGCTTCGCCGGTCTGACTTACCTATATGTTTGCCCGATCTAAGGTTCATTAATTTTCTTCCTTGCACACTCAGTACACGCTCAGACCGTCAGAGATTCTTTGTTATTACTTTCTTGATTCTTTTTAGATTTCTTTAGATTCTTCTCTTAATGTATGCGTCAGGAATTCAACTTTTCGTGGTACTTTGAGTTCTCGTTCCGTCAGACTTATGTTCTTTCCTTTAGGTTTTCGTGTCACACACCTTTATCTTTAGACTTGAACTTGATAAATTTAACTCTCTTGAACCTGAGGCGTTCCTATCGTCTTAAATCCACAATACTACCGTTTATCCTAAGCTAAGAATTGACTGAGGGGGTTGAGTAATCTTCCAACCTCGAGTCAGCTTTTCTGGTTGCTCTGATGCCCAAGAAGCCACGCTTCCCAAGCTTTATGCCCTTCACTGCCTTGCTTTGGTTGTCTTTGATTGCCCTTGCTAGACCTGGAAAAATCCAATATTAGACCAATTCACAGTTGGATGATCAAGCACTTGAGTATATGCACCTTTTAAGTCCCTTCCCTTTTGCCCAACTTTTCAATGCTTGCCCCCTGGCTTTCTAGTCTCAAAAAACGGACTTCGGATGAAAAAGTTATGACCGTTCAGGCCCTGGGGGGTAAAAACTGACAAACAGGTTTTTCTCCAAATATGAGCTAAGGGGTCTCCTGTGAGTCTAATCACCCAAAAATTTCCCAAAAATAGCCCCAAAATTGGCCAAAAAATGAAACCCTAAATTTTGCGATGGGGGTGCACAATCGCGAT